>PVIU01017830.1:0-40766 GCA_004026605.1 Ondatra zibethicus
CAGTAATTTCTATTGGCAGTAGTCTACTTTTCAATTGTCTTAAAGGGACAGTAATTTCTATTGGCAGTAGTCTACTTTTCAATTGTCTTAAAGGGACAGTAATTTCTATTGGCAGTAGTCTACTTTTCAATTGTCTTAAAGGGACAGTAATTTCTATTGGCAGTAGTCTACTTTTCAATTGTCTTAAAGGGACAGTAATCTATTGGCAGTAGTCTACTTTTCAATTGTCTTAAAGGGACAGTAATTTCTATTGGCAGTAGTCTACTTTTCAATTGTCTTAAAGGGACAGTAATTTCTATTGGCAGTAGTCTACTTTTCAATTGTCTTAAAGGGACAGTAATCTATTGGCAGTAGTCTACTTTTCAGTTGTCTTAAAGGGACAGTAATTTCTATTGGCAGTAGTCTACTTTTCAATTGTCTTAAAGCACATGGTATCTTTTCCTGGATTTTCTTTTGTTCAGAAGAGGCTCTTAGCATTGTTGGAGAGGAAGGTAAAGACTGAGCTAAGGCACTGTCAGCAGACATAGAACCATTATTGTTCCCTTTCTCTTGCTCTAACCATTTCAGTATCTGATTATTTCTAGTATCCATTTCTTCTGATACAGTTTGTAATTGCCTAAAGGCCTGAGTTATAAGCAAACAAAGAGACCATAACGATATGGAAATGCCTTCTCTTTTTGAGCCCGTTTAAATCCATTCAAAACCTGGTTCCATGTTTTATATTTAAGAAACATCTTTCTACTAGCGTGGAACCAGTAACAATGCTTCTTAATTTGTTTATACAGTTGTAGAAAAGTTTCATTTTTCACATGTACCCAGCCTCCCTTAAGTAAGACTTTGAGCAATTGTATATATTGCTCTTTGATTGACAGGGACTTTCCCACTTCTTTGCTGCTAATGCCGACAGTTTCTCCTGCCTCTGAGTTGACTACTTACTTCCACTTCGGTTTCAGACATCTTGACTGAAAGCCATATGACATTCTTTAATGTCATAAACTTACAAATCTTGGGGTACGTGAGAGATCATGGTCAAGGAGGCCATGAACACAGAAATGTTACTAACGGAACTATTTTTGTTTTCCAGAGATGTCTGGCAAGTGCATTGCTCTGACGTGACATCAGTTCAGCAAACCTCCTTCGTCTTTATTTTGTTCCACTGATCTGCATGTTTGTTTTTTGCCCCAGGCTCATACTTCTTTTATTATTACAGCTCTGTAACATAACTTGAAGTCAGGACTAGTGGTACCCCCTGCATGATTCTTTTTGCTCAGAATTGTGTTGGCTGTCCGAGGTCTTTTTGTGCTTCCCAGTGAATTTTAAGAATCTTCTTTTTTTTTTTCTGGGAAAAATAACATTAGAGTTTTGGTTGGGGATTTTATTGAATCTATGGATCGCTTTATATAAGATAGCCATTTTCACAGTATTTGTCGGAGCCCGCTCCTGCAGAAATCAGGGATACCCTGGGAGGGGGCGCTGAGGCTGAGAAAATGTTAGATTAAGAGAAATGAAGACAGAAAGATAGGATAGACTGGGAGGACTGACGGTTAATACCAGACAGCCCCGAGTTTATTTCTCAGCCAACATACATACTAAATCCAGGCAAAAAGGCAGAACAAAGAGCAGTACAGTCCATGAAGCACCTCCCTGCACTGTCCTTGGGAGGAAGCTCAAGCACGTGCATTATCTTATTCAGCTAAGCAGCCTCTAATCTCTAAGTGCCTCTTAGAGTGCCTCTGGCTGGCACACACCAGCCCAAATCTTAATAGAAAAATGTGCTCTTTCAACTGGGCAAAAATGCTCTTTCTGTGGGCTAACAGACATTACTCATAGCCCTCAAGGTTACTGGGAGAAGCAGAGCAGGCAAGCTTGAACTCAAACTTCTTTAAGTCAAAATTGACTCCAGATGGAAACTGAGTCACACGTGGGCTCCCACAAATACTGATTCTTTCAACCTATGAATTGGAGGTGTCTCTCCATCAGTTTCTTTCTTGAATATTTTAAAGTTTTCATTGTAGAGGTCTTTCATGCCTTTAGGTAAATTTTCTTGGTTTCTTCTCCAGCATGCTTGCTATTGGTATATAGAAAGGTCATTGAATTTTGTGTTGGATGTGTTCATTTTGTACCATCACTTTGGTGAAAGTGCATGACAGTTCTAAGAGATTCCATATCCCTTTGCTGGTGTGTGTACCTGCTCATGTGTATGCATGTGTGTGCAGGTGCACACATACTTGTGGAGGTCAGAGGTTGCTTTCAGGTGTCTTCCTCCATCACTGCCAACCTTATTGTTTGGGATGGGCTCCCTCACTCAACCTGGAGCTCACTGATTTGCTTATATTGGCTGGGTAGAAGGACCCTGTACTACTTGTAAAAAGAGACTAGCGTGTCTCTTCTTACCCAACTATGGGATTACAGATACACCTCACTATGCCCAGCCTTTAAAAACATATTTATTTTTTATTAATGGAGGGGAAGAGGGTGGTCAGAGTGTGGGTATATGAACACGAGTGCAGGATCCCACAGAAGCTACTGGCGTCAGATCTCCTTAGAGCTGGAGTTACAAGCCATTGTAAGTTGTCAGTGTGGGTACTGGGAACTGAACTCTGGTCCTCTGCAAGAAGAGTATGTTGAACAATCTTTTGTTCACCCAGCTTTTATGTGGTTTCCAGGGATCCAAACTCAGGTCCTCATGCCTGCATGGCAAGCCCCCTACTGACTCAGTCATCTCCCCAGCCTCCAGTTGTAAGACTTCTGTTATGTACAGGAGCTTATCATTGCAAATAAGAATGTTTTGATTTCTTTCCTTCTTATTTGTATTCCTTATATTACGTCTCTTGTTTTTACCATTCTAGCTAAAACTTCCAATACTATACTGAAAATGGAGAAAATAGACACTCTTGTCTGTTTTAGTACAAATTAAGCATATCTTTAAAAAAGTAATTATAATTTATATTTCAGTAAATTTCAATATTTATTATGAGTATATAAAACATACATAACTTATGGAGCTGAAGAAATGGCTCAGCCGTTAAGATCACTTGCTACTCTTTCAGAGGACCAGAGTTCGGTTCTCAGCTCCCATGTTGGGCAGCTTAAAGCCACCTGCAACTCTAGCTCCAGGGGATCTGACACCCTCTCCTGATCTCTACAGGCACCTGCATACACATGGAATACACACTTACACAGACACACATACATACAAATACAAATACATCTCAACAATTTTTGTATGTTTCTCTTATATCTTGATATCTTGTTGAGTTCACTTACTTGTTCTAGGAACTTTTCTTGGGATTTCCCACGTAAACAATAATGCCGTTTGCCTTTCTTTGCTCTTTCCTGGCAGAGAGTGCACAGAATTTGTGCCTGCTGTTCTTCAAACATGTGGTATTGTTCTCCAGTGAAATGATTTGGATGTGGTGGTTTGGAGGTGGGAATGGGAAGACTTTTCAAGTTTCACATTACAGTTCCTTCGTAGTGAATGAGTGACTCACGTACTTTTACATTAAGAGAGTATTGCTGGTTGGTGGATTTAAGGAAATGGTCTATAGCATCCAAGTTGTTGAATTTATATGTGTAGATTCATTATAGATTTCTCTCATCAATATGAAACTTTGCCAGTTCCTTATGTATCTCTTACTGAAGCCGTTCTAAAACATTACAGATGTTGTCAATTTTTATTTCTGTGTCTCAGAGCCTATGGACAGCTACAAATGGACTGGTGATCTGCTTTTGCTGAACTCTGCTGATAATTCCTGGAAACTGTTTCTGTTTTCCCTTTTCTTAGTTCATTTCCTTTAGTAACATCTTCAGAAGGACATAACTTTGAGTCTTTGTTAGAATTATTATCGTGATGAAACACCGTGAACAAAAGAGAAAAAGGTTTAATCTGCTTACATGACCACAACACAGTTCATCACTGAAGGAAGTCAGGGCAGGAACTCAAGTGGGGCAGGAACTTGGAGGCAGGAGCTGATACAGAGGCCATGTGGAGGGTTGCTTACTGGCTTGCTCCCCATGGCTTGCTCAGAACCCAGAACCAACAGCCCAGAAATGGCACCACCCATATGGGTTGGGCTCTCCTTCATCAGTCACTAATTAAGAAAATATCCTATAGGCTTGCCTACTGCTCAATTTTGCAGAAACATTTTCTCAATTGTGGTTCCCTGCCCCGAGATGACTTTAGCCAGTGTCAAATTGACATAAAACTATCCAGCACACTGTGCATAGATGAAAATGTCTTTATTGGGGCTTGAGAGATGGCTCAGAGGTTAAGAGCACTTAGGCTTACAGAAGACGTGACTTCAGTTCCCAGCACCCACAAGGTGGCTCATAACAAGGTTGCCTTCTGATCTCCTCTGGCATCAGGCATGCATTTAGTATAGACATACATGCAGGCAAAACAGTCAAAATAAAATAAACATAAAATAATTCTTAAAAATGTTAGGTAAGCTCTTTTTTTGGACACCAGTTTCTGAAACCACGTTGATACAGTTGCTGATGTATCTATTTTCATCTATTTTGTGAATCCACTTCTCAGAAAAATATATCTAGATTGTTTAAGAATAATTTTCTTTAATGAAAAACGTTTCATCTTTTCTGCTTCTCCTTTTGAAAAGTCAAATGTTTGTAATATAGGGGAAAGTTTTCAGATTTCCTTTTGTGTATCAATTGCTTTGTAAACAGTGATTTGATATTCTTAGACTGTCCATGGTCATATTTATATTGGGCATTTTTCAGAAAGGTTTATCTATTTTATGTATATGAGTGTCTGTGACTGGTGCCTTCCCTACGAGTTAAGAAGAGGCCCTCATGGGCTGGAGAGATGACTCAGTGGTTAAGAGCACTGCCTGCTCTTCCAAAGGTCCTGAGTTCAATTCCCAGCTCCCACGTGGTGGCTCTCAACCACCTGTAATGAGATCTGGTGCCCTCTTCTGGCCTGCAGGCATGCATACAGGCAGAACACTGTATACTTAAATTTAAAAAAAAAAAAAAAGAGGGCCTCAGATCCTATAGAACTGGAACCGTAGATGGCTGAGCCGTGGGTGTTGGAAATTGAACCCCAGCTTCTGGAAGAACAGCTGCTTTTAAACTGTGAGCCAGCCCTCCAGGCCCTAGATCGAGCATTTTAAGGGTATGCAACGGGGTGAAAGCCGCAGGGACTCCAAAATCCAAGCCGCACCGTTTCCTGCCAGCTCGCCCCGCCCCCCAACCCTCCCCCCACAGGCCCCGCCCTTTGCTCACGTGTACTTTTGACCCGCCCACTCGCCCCTTTCACCGGCGTCCTTCTGCACACGGGATTTCCGGTCCTCCTCTCGCGAGAGTTTCCCAGTGGCGTGGACGGCTAAGGCAACTGTAAAAGATCCCGGGGCGGGCGGAGCTGCCGGCTGTGCTCGTGCGTCCGCTTGTCAGGCAGGAGCGGGTATGTTCTGGGGTCGCGGTGCGGCTCCTGGCGCCGGTGGTGGCCAGAGGAGGGAGCAGGCAGGGCGGTGCAGTCCGGCCGCGAGCGGACCGCGTGGGTGCTGAGACGGGGCGGAGGCCGGACCCACGCGGGGCCGCGGCGGGAGGCCTGGGGTCGTGGGTGTCGGGCGCCTCCGAAGTCCCCGGAGCTGCCCTGCTCGGGAGACGCCCCGGGGTGCAAAGCTCACCGGTCCTCCCCTTCCTTTGATAGATCCGGAGCGATGGAGTATATGACAGAATCGGCTGACCGTAGCCCGGGACACATGTGAGTTGAGAGCCTCGTAAAAGTTCCTGGGGAAACTTTCAGCGGCAGGAGCCCTTTTCTCAATTGGGAAAAATTGAAGTTTTAATCCCTTAGGAAATCTAATTAAGTTATTCAGTTCGTTTTAAGTTCGATCTAGAGAATGCATGCTTCGGGAAGGGTTTTTACTAGACGTCCTGCTGGAGAGACTGCACTGCGTAGTCATTCTCCCCATGTGGATATTTTAATTTATAACTCGGTTCCTCCGACATATGAGCCACACACTAAGTGCTCACATATGGAAGTTTATTGTATTTTTGAAAATATATTTTACCCCTGGAAGTTAATTATATTTTTCCTTTGGGCAACAATGTCACTGGTTAACAACCTTTATTTTTTTTTAATTTTTAATTGCTTCAGATAGAGCCCTACTGTGTAGCCCCAGTTGGCATGAAATTCGCGCTGTAGCCAAGACTGACCTTGAGGACCTGGGCCTCCAGCCTTAGCCTCCCAAGTGCTGAAATTACATCGAGCCCAGTTCACAAAATTTTTCTGCGTCCAGTACACTAGAGTTATACTCCTGTCTAGAGCTTCAATAGACATAGGTGCTCTTCCTGTCCTGTAGTTTAGTGTATTTTTTCTTTATAAAATTAATTTTTAACATAAAAATAATGGTTCCATTATGACCTTTTGATGTATAGTATGTGTATATGAGTACACATATATTTAACATTGTTCAGGGCTCATATTTCCCTTACCACTGTGCTTCCCCACCTCCTCCCACTGATCCCCCTCCTTCCTGTAGTATATCCCTTCTGTTTTCATGTTATATGTACGTTGTTCTTTACCGTGAGTCCCAGTAACTGAACTGTTCCTAATGTGGAGATGGTGCTCAGAGTAAAGAGACATCTGTGTAGTCAGATATGTCCTAAACTGGTCAGTGTTTACAAGATTAAAGAGAAACTGCTCTTCTGTGCTCTGTTTGTCTTGTAGTTTCTTTGTTTGCTTTTGAGACTGTCTCACCATGTTAAGTCCCAGCTATCCTGGAACTCAGAGATCTGCCTGTTTCTGCCTTCTAGGTGCTGGGACTAAGGTGTGTGCACCACACTAGGCTGTCTTATATTCACATGGAAGTGCTTCAGTGTTTGCCACTGATGTTATGCTATTTGCATTGTTAGTCTCTTTTTTATTGTTTTCCGATCTTAAAGAAGGGTTGATGAAGGACTAGAGTATTTCTGTCACTGCATGAAGTTCGATCGCACAGTGCCATGCTTTCAGCGTTCTCAGAATTGTAGCTCTCCTTGGTCCAGGGCTCTTCTTCACTGTCTTTAAGGTTGTTTTTTCCCTGCCTTAAGGTGCCAGCCTTCCACCCCCCACCCCCATTTGAAACAGTGTCTCATTTTAGAGTTCTGGCTGGCCTGAGACTCACAGATCAATGTTCCCTGCTTCTCGATTGTTAAGATTAAAGGGATTTCCCACCATGCTCAGCTTGTCTTTTTGTTTGTTTGTTTTTTAAGTTGTGTTAATGTGTGTGTGCGTGAGTGTGTGTGTGTGTACCACGTGCGTGCAGGAGCCCACAGAGATCAGAATTGGGGTTGAATCTCCTGGAGCTGGAGTTACAGATGGTTGTGAACTGCCACTTGGGTGCTAGGAATCAATCTTGGGTCTCTCTGGTTTGGTAGGATTTATATATATATAATTTTATTTAACTGGTGAATTTATAAGATCTAACTGGAAAGTTTTTCTACTTTATTTTCTCAAGCTTGTGCTGTGAGTGTGGCATTCCAATTAGTCCAAATCCTGCCAATGTTTGTGTGGCCTGTTTACGAAGTAAAGTTGACATCAGCCAAGGTGTTCCAAAGCAGGTCTCCATTTCGTTCTGCAAACAATGCCAAAGGTACAGTACAGTATATTACTTGTTTAACTTTAAGTTGGTATTCATACAGAGAGCCACTGTGCTGTGCTGAGATTACACCAAAGTATACAGAAGGAAGCATGTGCAATTGGAATTTAACTTTTACTTAGGTTGATGGTACTAAGGATTTAATAATTTGCAATTTTATAGTGTGCATTCTACGGTCCTACTCATCTGCTAAAGATGATAAAAGTATTTGTATAAATAGTATTTTAAATTTGATAGTAGAAGATGACTTCTGGGAGTTGATATTTCATTCGTCTTTAGTTTCATTCTCTTAGTTGTTGGCTTAAGCTACTTACATTTGGTGTCCATTGAGAGATGTAAAATTTACCAGTGAATATGAAGATTATATGCCTATATTTTCCCAAATAGCACTTGGCTTTGTTTATATGGAGATTGTGTGGACCTTCCCAAGAATTCAAAATGTGTCTCCCCAGAATAATATCTATGTGTGCACATATATAAGTCCATGTACTTGGTGTATTAGTTCAGGCAGCTTACAGTGTTTAAGCCTGGCATGAAGCTGTTGATCTGTTACAAATGTTTATCATTAAACACACGGTGGGGTTTTACTAGACAAAGAACCGGGACACCTAGTTTATCTCAGATTTCTTACCAACTAGTTTTCTGTACTGCTTAGATATAGTCTCTATGAGTCTGAATTTTCTCATGAGAATGAAGGGATTTTAGTAGATGATAGGTAATATTTGAAAGTATTATAATGGTTTTTATTGAACCTTGAAATGTGAAAATCAAAGTATTTAATTATTTAATAACAATGGCAAGAAAGCATTTACTTAACTCATTTGAGAGTTTTTAACAAACATTATTACTAAATATCTACTGTGTACTAGTCCTTGGAAGACCAGGTCAAAAATTTTTAATAGAAAGGATTTATACTTGACTTTATTGAGGTTTAATTAATTAATTTTGGTTTTTCAACACAGAGTTTCTCTGTAGCCCTGGCTATTCTGGAACTCGCTCTATAGACCAGGCTGGCCTTGAACTCAGATTGTCTCTGCCTCCGGAATAGAGTGCTAGGATCAATGCTTGACTTACTAAGGCTTACTTTGAAAATTTGTTTTTCAGCTTAAAAATTGAAATAGAATTTGATGTTGAACTGTTGTTGATGTACAGGGCTGTTTCTGCTGTTTCCATTTTTTTTTGTGTGTGAGAAATTAACATTTCTTAAACATTTTAGAAGTAAAAAATAAACTAAGTATAATTTTGTGATGATTCTTATGTGCTTGTCAGTATAGCGTCTAGGAAATTTTGGGCATATTGCCATCCTCACTGGAACTTTAAAAAATTGTATTTTTATTTTATTTGTGTATGTGTGGGCATGTGCATATGAGTGCAATACCCCTGAAGGCCAGCGGCGTTGAATCGCCTTAGAGCTAGACTTTCAGGCATTTGTGAGCTGCTAGTAGTGAGTGCTGGAAACCCAACTTGAGTCTTATTAACTACTGAGCCATCTCTCCAGCCCTCCTCACTGGAATTTTATTTTTTAACATTTATGGATTTATTTTGTATGTATGTGCGCTTTGCCATACTGTGCATGTGGAGGTCAGGGGACAACTTGGACTTGGTTCTCTTCTTCCACGATGTGAACTCAGATTGTCAGGCCTGGCAGCATGCACTTTCATCTCTGAGTTATCTTCAGTGCCTCTGGAATTTTCCTAATTGAAGTGATAAAATATATAGTAGATATCTCATATTGGCTTTCTCAGAATTTCAGTTTTGAGCCAAAGACAGTGGTCTGAGGTTTTTAATCTTTTGGGTTAAGGCTTCAGAGTAGCTTCGAGTATTGTTTCTGGTTAATAATCAGTGTAAATTATGCATGGCCTATGTAAATAAGTGGCAGACTTAGTGTGTTATCTTCTTTCAGATATTTTCAGCCACCAGCATCTTGGATACAGTGTGCTTTAGAATCCAGGGAGCTTCTTGCTTTGTGCTTGAAAAAAATTAAAGCACCTTTGAGTAAGGTAGGTGGGAAAGTTAAAACATTCATTTCAGAAAATCCTTCCGTGTGGAATTTGCTTTGTTTTGGTGACTGTTGTTTGTTTTGCTCCTATTTTTCTTTTCCTTTCATCTGCTTTTTGGTGTTGGAGATTAAACCAAGCACCTTGCCCATATTTGCCAGGTACTCTACCACTGAGCCATTTTTCTAGTCCCATTACAAATGTTTTGATCACACACACACTTAATTTTTATATTGACCTTTATTCAGCAGTAATAGTTTTATTTATTAGAAAAATTGGGGGACTTATTTATTTTTCTTTTATGTGTATGGGTGTTTTGCTTGCATGTATGTCTGCATTATGTGTGTGCAGTGCTTTTGGAAGCCAGAAGAGGTTGTTGGATCCCCTGGAACTGGAGTTCCAGATGCTTGTGAGCTGATTTGTGGGGGTTGGGAATTGAACTCAGGTCCTCTGGAAGAGCAGCAAGTGCTCTTAACCACTGAGCCATGGCTCCAGCTCTAGCAGTAATACTTTTAAGGTCTGGAATCTTTCAAGTTCTTGATTTATTTGTCCTAGGGTTTTTTAATTGTCTGGAGGGAAACAATGTAGTTATGACAGCTAGAAGGGAAAGGAAAGAGATGCTACATTGAATATTTTCTTTTTAGGTTTTGTTGTGAATAGAGAGCATAGTAAAAAGATTTTAGGGTTGGTTAGATGGGGGCAGAAGAGACTGAAGAACCATATGGAAATTGGTTGTAGAAAATGGAAAGGTGTAGTGAGCCTTCTGAATGCTGAAGTGGATGTCAAGGGCTCCCCTTTCTGCAGATGGAGGTTAGAGCCTTTAGATAGAGCACACAGACCTATTTAGTGCTGTGTACATTTCCTCCTCTTACCTTCTGCAGAGAGAAATGGGGGGGGTGGCAGCGGTGGTGAGGAGGACTATGAGATTGGGGGACATTGGTTAGGAAGCGGCTCATCATTCTTTCTGACTTGGTTTCTTGACTACTGGGATTTGCTGTAGCTTCCTCAGACATATTGGGTGGGTTTTACGCTTTTGTACTGCATCTGCCGTGGCTAGTCTTGTTCTCACCAGGCAATATTTGATACAGTTTTAATCTGCTTGCTCACACTTTTCAGTCTGTTACTTAACAGATTTCTCCCTGCACCTCCAGACCAGTATCGTACTGTCCACTTATGTGTGTCATAGATACCATGAAGCGATCTTTCTCTATTAAACCTGTTGCTTATTTGTGTCAAAAAAAATTTGTATTATGTAGCTGCCTAAGCTGGATACTTGGACTTTGTACTAGTGTATGTTCTTCCTTCTAATGTATACATATTAAATCTATAGAATTATCTCCTAAGTAGCTGCTCTTGCTTTTCTTATTTCTGGTTCCTCTTAGTTCAGGTTTCTACTCAGATTATTACAAAGGCTCCATCTTATTCTCTCAGTCTTTTTGTTCAAAGTTCACATTCTTGCCTGTTTTATATTCAGTTCATCAAGATTAGCGAACTGTTTTTAGTTCCTTATTGGTCAGTGAATGTTACAGTTATGTAGTCAGTACATGAATACTTTTCAAATGAATGTCCATTCTTTCTTTTTTAACTTACTTATTTTATGTGCCTTGGTGTTTTGCCTATATGTATGTCTGTGTGAGGGTGTCAGAAGCCCCAGAACTGGAGTTACAGACAGGCGTAAGCTGTCATGGGTGCTGGGAATTGAACCTGGGTCCTCTGAAAGAACAGCCAATGCTCTCAACCACTGAGCTATCTCTCCAGCAAATGTCCATTCTTAAAAGGGCAGAGGGGAAATATATAGTCCAACATAGAAAAATATTAACTTGAATAGAAGCTTTTATTTACATAATAATTGTGTTTCTTTTGCATAATGAAGTCACCAGTTTATTATTTTAAAAAAGTATATTTTAAGAGCAGTAGTTTTTTTTTTGTTTTTTTGTTTTTTCTTGGTTCACTGTGTAGCCATTGGGTTGCCCTTTTACGTACTGCATTTGTTGCCATGGCTTTAGTGATAGACCTTTTCTTTGTAGTGAGTGTTGTAATGATGTTAACCCCATGTTCCTTCAAAGATCTTCTGAGTCTGTTTATGAATGAGGTATTTATTCATCTTTTCATCTCTCAGATGAGGACTTAAGTTTCTTTTTTTTTCTTTAATATTTTATTGAAGGTTCGCCTTGTCGATGCAGGCTTTGTTTGGACTGAGCCCCATTCCAAGAGGCTTAAAGTTAAATTGACAATTCAGAAAGAGGTAAGCTGTTCATTTTTCCTTTAATATGGTTAAAATAGAAGTCATGAGAATGAGGGACTAATGTTAAATTATTTTGTGGACTAAATGCTTTAAAAGGAAGATTATAATCAAAATCTTAGTCTTTTGTTATCTTTTAATCATCTGACTTATGATTAGATCACTAATAGCTACCATTGCTCAATTAGTGGATTCTGTAGTCTCATTAAAGGTTTTGTTTTTGTTTTAAGATAGGCTCTCACTAGGTAGCCCTTGCTGGTGACTAAGTAGACCAGGCTGGCCTGGAACTCACAGAAATCCTCCTGCCTTTGCCTCAGAGTGCTGGCATTAAAGGCGGTGTGCACCACCATGCCCAACCCTCAGTTGTTTTAAGCAGCCATATGTTGTTGGTGCCTATAATCCCAGGGTGTTCTGTTCCTAGCACCAGCATTGGGCACCTTTCAGCCACCGGTAATTCCAGTTCCAAGGAATCCAGCACTTATTTCTGGCCTCCATGGCCACCTGCACTCATGTGTACATCTATACACAGTTAAAAGTTAAAACTTTTTAAAAAGCAAAAATAATTAATTTTAAAAAGATTGAAGTTAAAACATTAGCTAAGACTGATTCTCAAGTTTGACTTATTATCGTATATCCCAGTAGCAGAATCAGAATCTCTGGATTTATTTGTTTGTTTATTATTATTTTCCTGAAGTACTAAAGATCAAGCCTAAGGTCTCAAGTGTGCCAGGTGAGCTCTCTACCACTAAGCTTATGTATACTCCTAGACTTTATTTAGAAAGCTTCCCAGGCAACTTTTGATTGTTTGTGGAGAATTTCCTTATTAATATTCTTCTAAAAGTGAATTCTTTGTGTGTCACACACATAGGCACACATGCATATATAGACAGCATGTCCATATAAATAGAACTTTTTAAAAAATTTTAGGTTGAGTTTGCAAACTCAGTATATAGCCAGTCACAAGTGAGCGTGAATGTTTGATCATCCCAAATGCTGGGATTTTAGGTGTGTGCCAGCATGTCTGGTTTATATGGCAGTGGCAATCAAACCCAGGGCTTCAAGTGTGACAGACAAGCACTCTCCCAATCAAGTCACATCCTTACCCCCAAGTTTTTAAAAAAAAAATATGTTCACAACCACTTTTTCTAGAGGTAAACTTAAAATGGTAATCTAATATTTGGAATTCACGTGTACCTTTTTTAAATCAGCGTAACTTACCACTGGGGTAAGTGTTGTAGGAAGGCTATGTGTTTGTTCCTGGCTGCCCAGACCCGAAATAATCACACATTATATTTATTATTTATAAAATATTTATATTTTTAAAATTTATATTTATAAAATATTATTTACAACACTTCTTGGCCTTATGCATATTTCTGGCCAACTCATATCTTAAATTAACCCATCTCTATTAATCTGTATCACCACAAGACTGTGGCCTATCAGTTCCAGCTTCTCCCTGACTTCGCCTTCTTTCTCCCAGCATTCAGTTTAGTTTTCCCTGCCTAGCTCTACTCTTTTGCCCTATCACAAGCCAAGACAGTTTCTTTATTAACCAATGGTATTCCCAGCATACGGAGGGGAATCCCACATCAGGTAAGTAGCTCAGTGCTTGACCAGCATGCATCAGGCCCCCTTGTATGTTCCCTCTCCTCTCTTAAAACAGGTAGTATAACTTAATTTTATAATTTTAACTTTAGCTTACTGGTGTCCTTAATGCATTCATAGAAAAAAGTTTCAAATTACTTATTTTTCTTTTTTACTAAAGAAAGTGGTCCCTGTTGGACAGAGCTGTAAGAGTGAGGAATGCAATTGCTTTCTCTTCCAGGTGATGAATGGCGCTATCCTTCAGCAAGTGTTTGTGGTGGACTATGTTGTGCAGTCCCAGATGTGTGGAGATTGCCATAGAGTAGAAGCAAAGGATTTCTGGAAGGCCGTGATTCAAGTCAGGCAGAAGGTACTGAAAACATTAATGAGTGAATTCTGATCATGAACTTACCATTGCCCATTATAAATAGCTGATAAAACCTTCTCTGTTCCCTTTATGTATGACCAGAATCTAGGTTCCTGGAACATTCAACTTTGGAAATACATCACTATTTTATGTTTTTTTGTTAATTTTTAAAGGATGTTTTTGTTTGAAAAATCAATGTGCTATATCTGTAGATGATATATGTGTACTATACTTAGTAATTATTTTTGGCATATAATGTATTGATTGTGTAATGCATGGATGTTTAGACTCTTCACAAGAAAACGTTCTACTATCTGGAGCAGTTGATTCTGAAATATGGAATGCATCAGAACACACTGCGTATCAAAGAGATTCATGGTGAGTTCAAATGGAAAAGAATTGGAAACTATCTAAATTTTCTTTCAGTTAGACTAAATAACGTTGTCTTTCTCAGATTTTGAAGCAATTGCGAATTCTTTAAAAAAAAATCATGTGCATATATGTGCACGTGTAAAAAGAAATTCTTAATTTAATGTCTACATTGTGCATGTTGCTTAATTTAGGAATTGAGTTTTGAGTTTTCTTCTGTTAGCTGATACTAAACACACATGTTGTTAGTGGCTATTGCGGATAACATGGATCTAGAACTGTTTTTTCTGTGGTGATGTCTCTCTGTCCCAGTTCATTTATTAAGCATTTAGTTTATGATAGATGCCATTCTTTGTCCTTGGAATATAATGCTGTATTAATATTAGTTCTTGCCCTCTATGTGTTGTTGGTCTTGAAGAATAAGCCAGTGACTCCATTAATGCAATGTAAAGAAATAAGAAACTCATCAAGAACTTGTTTCATATGGGAAAGATTGCTCTGATTGGAAGATCTCTTAAGTTCTTTTCTACTTTTTCTGTGTATTTTATGTGCTGAGAGGTAATGTGTGATGGATAGAATTCAGTATAAACTCAGTAAATAAAGAGGGATAAATAGTGAAATGTTCGAATGGAGTTCTGAAACATAAAATTTCATGGTAGTTTCTAAGTTCTGCCTCAGAATTTGCTGGGGTTTGTTTGGCATGGTTTCTTTGATAGTGGCGGGGATTGCCGTCTGGGTTTCATGTGACTCTGCTCCTGAGTGACACTGTATGCTTATAGCATTCACTGTAGATGCAGCAGATTAAGTATATATATATATATTTGATGGCGATGCCATAGTTCTGAAATTAATAATTTAAAATTTAAATATTTTGAAGCAAATGCAAGACTCCTACTACTAATAGATTTTGGTTGGTGTTTGTTATTGTTAGACAAGAGTTGTTTTTCTAAGTCACTTTTTAAAATACAGGATTACTGATGGTGACTGTTCTTGAAGAAATGACCAGAGTCCTTAAATGAGAAAGCAGTATCAGTTATGTGAAAACGTAATCTGTCCCTCTACGTTGAGTATATTACTGGTAGGCATAGGGTTGTCTGCATCATGAAACAGTTTAGTGATACCTTGTCTTAGTTAGGGGTTTCTGTTGCTATGAAGAAACACTATGGCCATGGCATCTCTTATAAAGAAGAGCCTTTAATGGGGGCTAGTTTATAGTTCAGAGGTTGTTAATGGTGGGAAACTGGCTTGCAGGCAGACATGGTACTGGAGGGGTCCCTGGGATTTCTGTATCTGGATTGGCAGGCAGCAGGAGGAAGAGACATTTGGCCTGGCTTGGGCATCTGAAATCTCAAAGACCTCCCTGGTGACACACTTCTTCCAGCAAGGGTACACCTCCTAAAAGTGCCATTCCCTGTGAGCCTGTGGCCATTTCCGTCCAAACCACCACACTTGTGTACACGGTTCCTTTATTGATTGGCTAATCCCTAGAGAAAAGTGTGCTGAGTAATGTCTGATGAAGAAACTCAAAGCTGGGTGTGGTGTTGCATGTCTGTAGTCTCAGTACTTGGGAGTTGGAGGCAGGAGGAGTGAGCGTTTGAAGGTTGTCCCCTGCATAAGCCTGCCTGGGCAACATGAGAGTCTGTTGGATTGTTTGCTTGTCTTTAGTTCATTCATATTCTAGCTAAGGACCATGGTAGAAATTATTCTCACAGAATGTTTTGTTGGCAAAAGACTAAATTCATTTTTAAAATTACTGCCAAAGCCCCAGTGCTGCAGGTTTAACAACCCTTCTTCTATGTAAAGTATTTTTTCATTATTAATTTTTGACTTAAATGAGTGTTTTCCTTAACTTGTATATTAGTAACTTAAACAACATTGTAGTTGGAGTTGGAGAGATAACTTGTCGCGTAAGAGTGCTAGTTGTTCTTTTAGAGGACTGGAGTTTGGTCTACGCACCCATTTTCAATGGTTCAAATCCACCTGCAATTCTAACTCCAGGCAATCTAACGCCTTCTTCATCATGTAGGCACCTTGCACACGTGTGTACATAAACATACACACATTACTAGAAACAAAGTATGTCTTTAAAAATAATTCTAAACATTCAAATCGCATAGAAATTAAGAACCCTCTCCCACTTTACCTTTATTTGTCTCATCTCTAGAGATAGTATAGTTCCTTAAAACAAACTGAACTCTGTAACTTGTCAGTGGTTGCTCTCGTGAAGTGCTCTGTGACTCTGATAAGCTTTTAACTGTTTGGAAGACTTTCAGCAACTGCATTTAGTCCATTTAATTATTTTTAATTGCTCTCTGATAGTTCTTAGTTAGTGGATATATAAATTGATTTATTAGTAGACTTATATTTTATTTTTTGCTGCTGAAAATAGCATTGAATAACTATCCTTTTGTTCATCTTTGTGTGTATGTAGTGGTTTTTCTTGGGAATTGACTTAAGAATTGGAATTACTGGACAGGAGAATCCAAATATAAACTTTGATGTCCCATAACAGTGCT
Source organism: Ondatra zibethicus (assembly GCA_004026605.1). Classification (NCBI taxonomy): domain Eukaryota; kingdom Metazoa; phylum Chordata; class Mammalia; order Rodentia; family Cricetidae; genus Ondatra; species Ondatra zibethicus. The sequence continues at coordinate 16,680 of PVIU01017830.1, forward strand.
AGTATACTTACTTTTGTTTTTCCTGACACTTGCTGGTAATGGTTAAAACTGGGTTGGCCTTTCTAAATTTTGCACACGTAATGGCATATTGTTTTAATCTATACTTCTTGATTAGTAACAAGGGATAAAAGTTTTCTTATGCATTTTAATCATTTTGTTTCTAATGTGAGTCATCTGTTGTTAGTTATCCTTCACTCATGTATCTATTTCGTCTCTTTTTGTGTTTTTAGGATGTTGGTTACCTTCCAGCACTAAGAATAATATTTGTTGAAGTCCATTTTCTTTTTTTCCTTTTCTCATATTTTAAAAAATTTTTAAACCATTTTCATTTACTACATTTTATTTGTATTCTTCCCTCCCCCAACTCCTCTCAGTTACTGACTTCCAACTTCATGTTCTTTCTCTCTCAGAAAACAAAACAAAACACTAGCCCCATCCCCCTCCAAACACATAAAAAACATGGAGACCAGTTTGTGTTGAACAGCAGTTTCTGTAGCCCACGCTGTCCTTGGACTCTCAGTGCCTCAGTCTCTTTAGTACTGGGGTTTTGTGTGTGAGCAGTTGTTAAAGTTCCTAATGGATACATGTGCTGGGTGTATATGAATATGTATACATGAATGTGTTTCTATGCTTTATCCAGTTTTGCTATCAGTTTATATTAGCAGTGGAGAAAGCTACAAAGTTTGCCCTTGTTGTCTTCAGTGTTTATTAACTTTGTGCTTTTGAAGAACTTGTTCATTAAGCCATTTAGTGAGGTATCTCCTGGCATAGGTAATTTCATTTCCCTTTAAGACGTTGATCTCCTTCAGCTAGGTCTGCTCGTGAACCATTTTCATTACATTATGTATGTGTGTAGTCTTGTTGGGGCATATGGTATGCCACGTGTGGAAGTTAGGGAGCATCTGTCATCTTTAGCCATCTCTTGACCTCTGTCTCTGAGTCTGTGTTTAAATCCAGAAGTGCTGAGTTTCATGGGGACTGTTAGTCAGTTTAATTAAGGTCACAAAAATATCCCATTTATTATATGCTTTACTTTTGCGGGGAGGAGGGTTTTGAAGACAGGGCTTCTCTGTGTAACAGCTCTGGCTGTTCTGGAACTTGCTTCATAGACCAGGCTGATCTCGAACTCACAGAGATACCCCTGCCTCTGCTTCCCTAGTGTTGGGATTAAAGGTGTGCACCACCATCACCCAGTTTTTTTATAATTTTAATTCATAGTTGGGTCTTAACTCTTTAATTGATGCAAAGTGTCTAAATTCATCATTTATCTGTTAAATGCTGTTGATCTTTTTTTAAGGTCTTTTGATTAAATGTAAAACCTTTTTCTGCAATCTCAAGTTTGCATGAACTTTTAATTTTATAATAGCCCTGTGCTGTCTTAATTTCATGTAAGTCCTGTGAATTTGCTCTTTTCCCTCAATATTGTCGTGGCTATTGTGGGTAAATTTAATTCTTATTTCAGTATCTCATAAATATTTCTTAGCAATAGACTTCCTTTTGGCTGATCCTTCATTGGTAGTGTAAAATGACACTTCACTGGCGTAGATAATGCTGTCTGGTGCCTACTTTGTTCAGTTTCGGTAGATAACTTTCCTCATGAGTTAGCTAGGACACTTGTCATCATATTGGTAGACTGTTCCATTTATTATGTAAAATATTCTTTTCCTTTTGTCTCTTGGCCTTGAATTTTGTTCTTGTCAATTAATGTGAATCTTGGTTTCATTTTTTAGCTTCTTACCTGATTTTTGTCTGCCTTTTTGCCGAACAGTTCTTAATTGATATCCCCAACATGTTTTGGCTATACTATTTTCTAATAGTATATTTTGCTTATGGGTTTAATTTGTGATGTGGTCATGTTAGAGGAAGATCTTGTTTTGCAGAACCATTTTTATTATATTTTTAGATGGTCTGGATTTCTACTATTCTTCAAAACAACATGCTCAGAAGATGGTGGAGTTTCTTCAGGGTGCAGTTCCCTGCAGGTATGTTGTGAACCTAAATGTCTAAGTCCCTGGATCAGGGAATAGGATATATATAGGTCACATCTTTTCCTCAGGCTTAGATAACTTACTTTGTTAAAATTAAAATTTTGCATGACTATTTAAACAGTCATGAAACATTGAGTTATCCATTTTAGATATTAGCCAAAGAGTGCTGAGAATCTTTTGATAGCTAAACCTAACTCCATAATAATAAGCACTGTGAGGCTGAGCTGTGGAAGATGGAAGAGCGAGGACCAGCCGAGTTTATATTGAAAAATGAGATTAGCATTAGGTACATTAGTGTGGCTTAGAGTGTAGTCATTCTGATGAAAGTTTGAGATGTAGTGGATAAAATTAGGCTTTGCCCTGTGTCTAGTTTCATGTCTGTCGCTGTGCTAAATCCCCCTGACAGAAAGCATTTTAGGAGAAAGGGTTTATTAAGCTTACAGTTGTTATATAGTTCATCTCATGGATAAATCAAATCAGTGAGTTATATCTTATCCGAGAGCAGAGAAATGGATGTGGATGTGCCTGCCCACTTGCTTGCTTATTTCTTCTCAGCTAGATTTCTCTGTTCTCAAACAGTTCAGGGCCCTCTGCCTTGGATAGTGGTTCTCAATGTTCCCAGTGCTGTGACTCTTCAATATAGTCCCTCATGCTGTGGTGACCCCAACCATAAAGTTACCTCACTGTTACTTCTTAACTGTAATTTTGCTATTGTTATGAATTACAATGTAAATATCTGATGTGCAGGACCCACAGACTGAGACCTGCTGGCCTAGGGAATGTGCTACTGTGGGGCCCAGTCTTCTCATATCAATTTACTCAATAAAGACAGTCCCCACAGGCATGCTCATAGACCAGCCCAGTCCTTCTCTGTACTTGATTCTAGGTTATGTCAGGTTGACAGTTAAAGCCAACCATACCATCAGAAAGCCGTGTGAAGACATTGGACTTTGATTAGATAAAAATTGATGTCCCTGACTTTATACAAGGAAGGATCTGTCCCTTTCTATTAATACTAATTTTTTTTCTTAATAGATACAAAGCATCACAAAGATTGATCTCTCAAGATATCCATAGTAACACATACAATTACAAGAGCACTTTTTCTGTTGAAATTGTTCCAATATGCAAGGTACCTCTTTTTATGTAATTAATTCATGTCTGTAAGAGAATAGTAATTAATTGGTTATATATAATTTATTGCCCCTGGTTTCCTACTGGCTAGAAATTAATAGCTTCCTTCAATGATTTTTGACATGCTCAGCTTTGTTTAAAAAAATCCAAAATCTGTGTTTCTAACTATGGGTTAGAATGCTCTTCGTTTTGTTGTATTATGATGAAAAGATTGGACGGGGAGGTGGCTCACCCTTTTTAAAGTGCTTGCTGTGTAAGCTCGATGACTTGAGTTGGATCCCTGGAGCCCAGGTAAAGGTAGAAGAGAACCAGTTCCACATAGTTGTCCTCTGATGTCAACATGTGTACTTGAACATGTGTGCGCACACACATACACACAAATAACAAGATTATAGCAAATTGATTGTACAATTTTATAATCCAGTTTTATTAAAAATTGGAATCTTGGGCTGGGCGGTGGTGGCGCACACCGTTAATCCCAGCACTCTGTGTATCTCTGAGTTCGAGGCCAGCCTGGTCTACAGGAGCTAGTACCAGGACAGGCTCCAAAGCTACACAGAGAAATAGTGTTTCAAAAAAAAAAAAAGGAATCTCAGTGGACATACAATAATTTCATGAAACTTTCATTTATCAGAAATGATAGTTAAAAAGATCAGTGAGCCACTTTGGAATATGTGTGGGTAAGATATTTGTATATACATGTTAGTGTATGTATACATAGACGTGTACATGTGGAGGCCAGAAGTCAGTTTTAGGTGTCTCCATAAATTGCTGTCCATTTTATTTCCTGAGATAGTTTCTCAGTGTTCCTGGAGCCAACTAATTAGTCTGGATTGGCTGGCTATTGAGCCCTTGTAATCTGCATGTCTCTACTTCCCCACTTCTAGGCTTACAACCTTTTTTTTACCTGAGTGCTGAGAATCTGTATTCAGCTTCTGCTGTCTTTATAGCCTAGACAACAAAATTTTGACTACAGTATTAATGGAAATGAGATCATAGAATCGTCTTTACTTGTAAACATAATTTCAATAAAACATTTAAAACATACATTATTTCATTTAAATGTACTAAGATAAAACACTTTAAAAAATGAGTAAAATCCAACAAATAGCTTGGTGTGGTGGTGCTTTCCTTTAATATCTGTATTTGGGAGGCAAAGGCAGGCAGATTTCTGTGAGTTTCAGGCGGCTAGTCTACATAGTGAGTTCCAGGACAGCCAGAGCTACATAGTAAGACTCTGTCTCAAAAAAAGAAGCAGCCACAAAATTTTAACAAATAGTAATAATGGTTGAACTGGACTGGGAATGTAGCTCAGTTGATAAGAGTGCTTGCCAAGGTGCTTAAAGCCCCGGGTACAGTCTTTAGAACTGTATAAAATTGAGTGGGTTGGCACATTATCTACAGTTCCAACACTAGGAAGATGGAGGAGGATCAGAAGTTAAAGGTCATTTTCAGCTACAAATAAAGTTTCAGGCAAGCCTGGCTACATGAGACTATCTCAAAAAAAGAAAGAAAAGGTTTTACTAATGAATATGTAAGTAGAGCTTTTTACTATATAGAAACTTGTGTTTATATTAAGTCACTATCATAATTTATGATGGCTGTTCTACATTAAGCTGATATCTATCTACTTTGGTATTTTTCACTTAGATTTATGTCTTATTAATAGAGGTAAGGTATATAATTTTAAATATGATGTTATTGAAGCTTAGAATGTTTAGGTAGGTGGCTTATCCAAAGTTAATGTAACCACAAAGTGATGAAGCTACTCATTGTACCTAGGTCTGTGACTAGAGCTTTTGAAGACTGTACTGTACTGCACTATTCTGTAATTCAGTGTTGACAGGGATGTAATGTCAGCCTATAATATGATTGGCAGGCTTCCTGTAACAATATTTCTGTTAGTAAACATGTGTGTTTTCAGTCCCTCTCTCGGTGTGACTGTTCAGCTCTACTGTTGGCAAGGGTAGCCATGGATGACAGTATGAAAACAAATGGCCATAGCTGTGTTCTAGCGAAAGCAGTCACCTTGAGTATCGCTTTACAGTCTTCATTGGAAACAGTTAAAGCCTGGGTAATACAAATTTAGGTATTATGGCATAATTAGGCCTTGTGTATTAAAATCAACATGGGCTGTAGTTGTCTTGTAGTTGTCTTGTAGATGTAATTAGAATTCCCTGAAGATACCAAATCCCAGAGATGTACAAATCCCTCATGAAACTGTATAGTATATGTTACTTATTTATAGATTACTTAAACCTGATATTGGTATGTGTACTATGTAAGTGGTTATTAGTTAAAATGTAATGAGAACAAGGGGAAAGACTCAACCTATACAGTACAGGTGCAGTGCTTAAATAGTTCTGACTCACAGCTGGATGAACTGGAGGATACAGAACACGTGTAGGGAAGACTGATTCTATTTTTGTTTGTCTTTGGGAGCTCCTGGGTTCAACACCAAAAGTTGAAGTAGGTGTTAATAAATAGTGTCCACCTCATTGGAAAAGCCTGTGAATGTGTTCAGATACCGCTGACCAGATTCTTTATTTTAATTTTATTTAGTTATTTATTTTTTTGAGATAAGGTCTTACTCTTAAATCCTGGATGGACTGGAACTCCGTGGTTCTCTGCCTTTGCCTCCCAAGTATGGGTTAGAGGTGTACAACTCCTTGCCCAGCCATTTGTATCTTTTAATACAGTTAAGAAACAGGGTCACATTGTTGGTTAATAATAGTGTCTTCCATTGTACATATAGATGCGACTTTTTCAGTCATTCAGTCTTTGATTACATACTAAATATTAAGCTATTTTAGAGAAATGCATTTTCCCATTGAAAATTGGTTTTGTGGAGGTCAAAAGAAATCAGTCAAAAGGAGACTTAGTTATTCTATTCTTGATGTTAATACTTTGATTAGAATATATACTATATTATACAGAATGATAAACAAATATTCATGTTCCAATTAAATTGAAATAAATTTAACAAACATGGGTGTGGAGGGCTGATTATAAAAACTATTCTTAAAAAACCATTTCACTTAAGACAAATGGTTCATCTTAAGAATGTGCAGTGTTTCCATTTCTCCAAGGTGTAACTCTTTTATCTGCAGGTCCTTTATTGGCCCAAGATGAAAAATAATGGGGAGCCAGGCATAGAGGACCTAGAGGTAGTGTCCTCTAGGCAGAATCATGAGACTTGATAATTCTTGACTAGCCCATCCACAAATCCAGACAGTTTTGTCAGGTTTATTAATGAGTGCTTATCAAAGGCAGCTAACTTAGAACTGCCTTGTTTTAGCTGTTACTTCTTTTTGACTAGGATAATGTTGTCTGCCTGTCACCAAGACTGGCGCAGAGTCTTGGAAATATGAGCCAGATATGTGTTTGTATTCGAGTAACTAGTGCCATCCATCTCATAGACCCGAACACCCTACAAGGTAAGCTTTGGAACTAGCTTTTTGGAACAAACTAGGTTTGTTCTCTGTGGTAACAGTAATCACTCACAGCCTTTATGTTGTTTATTCCCCTATGCTCATTTTTTTCTTTTCTTCTTCTTTTTTTTTTTTTTGAGACAAGGTCTCATGTAGCCTAGACTGGCCTTAAACTCTACATGTAGTCAAAGACGGCCTTTAATGCTTGACCTCTTCCCTCCACCTCCCCATTACTAGGTTCACAGAGGTGTGCCCTGTAACCAAGTTACGTGCTATTGGAGATTGAGCCTGAGGCCTGGTGGATGCTAGCCAAGCGTTCTGCTAAGTGAGCTACATCCCCAGTCCCAAATATCACTCTTGATAATATTATTTTGGAAGACTAATAGTTTAGTACTTTAAAATACTGCAATTAGCCGGGTGGTGGTGGCACACGCCTTTAATCCCAGCACTGGGGCAGAGGCAAGCTGATCTCTGTGAGTTCGAGTCCAGCCTGGTCTACAGAGTGAGTGCCAGGACAGGCTCCAAAGCGTCAGGAGTCACCCTTAGCCAGGGGACAACAGGGGTGCCCAATGTCCACAGCCCCATAAGCTCACAGGCATGGGCAAGCCCAGGGTCAGACCCAAGTGAGGGAACCCCACTGAGGGAAAGGGTTAACTTACATGTTAACACAGTATGGGGTTTCCAAAGAATCCCTGTCTCACAAAACAATACAGGAATTATAGAGCTTTTTGTCATTCTCTTTCTGTTTTAAAGAAACTTTTCCATGAACTTGTAGATAGTTCAGTTTTATTCATTTTCTGAAAATTTTCTGACTCATAATTTTGGTGACTAAGTCTTTTGCCATATGTGTGTATGTGCACACATTTGTGCCTGCTAGGCAGAGATTCTGCTGCTAAACTATATATCTAGCTTGCAAGTTTTAGTTTTTAAACAAGTATTTTAAATTTTGGGATATTTGAGCTGTGATCCAGTGAGGTACCTAGTTTAAGTAGGAATTTTAACTTTTCACCATTATTATGGGTCATTTTTAGTATATCTTTATAGAAATCATTTTTTTTTTAAAGAAAGGAAGACTGCATAGTGATAGTCTTGCTATTTGTTTCCTCAATCTTTTTCTTAAGTTTCACTCATTGTTTATATGATTAGCTAAGGTCTGTTTGCAGTAATAGGGTAGGGTGGGCATTCTTCCCTGTCAGATGAAAGTAGGCTTTATGGGTTATAACTTGAGCAGCTATGATGACCAGTAGGTTTCTATAATAAAACATCAGCACATGAAATCACCATAAAACTGATTGAATTTGTTGTGTGGCATTCTGCTTACATAGCTAAGATGGAAATATCTTTTGACACCCGATATTCGCTTGTGCGTGGGAGGTTTGGAGCTCATATATGGAAATAAGCGATGACTTAGAGTGGTTTGACTCTTCTGTTGCTATATACATCCTTCTGGTTAACACGTTTGCTGACTTAGACATTTGTCAGTTATCTTGTTTTTATGCTTGTTCTTAGTTGCCGATATTGATGGAAACACGTTCTGGAGTCACCCTTTCAATAGTTTATGCCACCCTAAACAGCTCGAAGAGTTTATTGTGATGGAATGCAGCATAGTCCGAGATCTGAAACGAAGTGCCGGGGCTGGAGTCCTATCAAAAAAAGTAAGCAGCATCTGCCCAGTCTTACTCTTAAAAGTTATTAGTGATTATAAAATGTGGAGTCCAGATAAAGAAAAACACCATGAGGTTAGCTGTGAGGGCCAGAGGCATCACTCAGCAGGTAAAAGTGAAGTCTCATGACCCGAGTCGGGTCCCTGGAATCCACCCTACAAAGTTTTCATCTGATCTCCAGGTGTGTGCTGTGGCATATGCCAGCACCCTGCCTTATACACACAGACACACAAGAAATACAATTCCTTTAAAACGGAGTTGTCATCACTGGTCTGGTAGAGCATCCCTTTAATCCCAGCACTCAGAAGGCAGAAGAATTTGGATCTCTTGAGTTTGAGGCCAGCCTAGTTTATATGTCAGTTACCAGGGCTGCATACTGAGACACATGCTGACATGTTGAACTATAGTCTAAGTTAATTTTCTTCTTTTTGTATTGGGAAAAAGGCTTTTTTTTCTGTTTTATTTTTAATAATTCATTGTTCCCATTTATTTTGGTGGGAGAGAACCAAATGGACAGTTAAATTTCTGAATAGTTATTGAGTATGAAATCATTTATAACTTTTTTATACAACAGAACTACTTTGAGGCAATCAGTTTATCACTATGAGAACAACATTTGGTCCACATTCAGATTCCTTCCTTTGTCTCAGACTAGACTAGACTAGACTAGACTAGACTAGCGTCTAGGTGGGGAGCACACATTAAACTCTGAATATTGTAATTCTTAAATCTTTTCTTCAATGATAATGCTTTCCTGTCTTGTTATGATACCGACTTCTTAAACGGACCGAGCACATACCTTGTAAAATATGCTACCTTCTGGGTCTCTATTCCTGTTTGATTATAGTGCCAATATAACTTGATTTTATTGTCTTTGTCTAAATTAGAAGAGCACCTGCGTTTTGGCAAACATGTTTTTATGGGAATGTTTCAGAGATGAGTGTACTTTTAGATTGTATTTGGGGAGGAGGGAGGCTGTTCATGTGTGCATGTGTACATGTAGAAGTCAGGACAACTTGAAGGAGCTGCATCCGAGGATCAAACTCACATCATTAGACTTGGTGGCGATCATTGTTGTCCACTGAGCTATCTCTCCAGCCCTGTGTGTGTGTGTGTGTGTGTGTGTGTGTGTGTGTGTGTGTGTGTCGGGGGTGGGGTGGGGGCTCAGTATTAGTGGGCTGGTGTCATTTGTAGGTTTTCTGAACTCTTGGTTGATTTGTTTGTTTTTAAGTCTTGGGTCTTTTAGGCATTTGCTTGAACTGTTTTTTGGCTTTATGATCCTTTTACCCTTCCAATTACTTTTGTGCTCACTCTGAGTTAACCAGTCTCTCTCTGAAGCCATTTCCTTTGAAAGTGCTGTATATATATGTTGCATGTTTGTATTTTCAAGGGGTAATGTTAATGTTGTATACAAGTTCTGGATTGTTTTTATGGTTTCCTTTGAAGATATTTTATATACAGGGTTTTAGAATTCTGGAAAGTAGAAGGCAGTTCTAAGTGCATATTGAATGAGAAAAAAGTCAATTTTATATTTAATTTTTTTCATGAAATGAGTCTTGAATTGTTCTGTTACTGACTCTTTTTTTCTTTTCTGTTAAGCACACCCTTGGGGAAGTCTGGATCCAGAAGACATCTGAAATGAACACAGATAAACAGTATTTTTGTCGGACTCACTTGGGACATCTTTTAAATCCTGGAGACCTGGTGCTGGGGTTTGTTTTATTTTGTCATGTTTTAACTTGCCAGGTAGCATTGCAAGTTTTCTTCAGAAGTCAATAAAATATTAAACTTGTTAATTTCAAAAAAGATTTAAGAGTTCTTAAGAGCCTTCTAGCTTATTTTATTATTGATAACTATAAAACCATGTACTGGACAAGAGCCAATAGTTGTTCCATTTGGGCCATCATCTGAGTCATTTACTCAAAGATTTTGGTAACTAAATAATATTTATAGCTTTTTAATGGTAGTGGGTTGTTTAGGTGATAATGAAAATGCTTCACTTTTTGGAAATAGCGAGGGCTGAAGAGATGGCTCAGAGGTCGTGTGTACTGCTCTTGCAGAGGACCCAGGTTCAATTCCCAGTTCTATCAGCTAGGTCACAACTATTAGTAGCTCATTTTAAGGGAGCTGACACTTCTGACTTCTAGGCACTTGCACTTGCATGTATATAGTGTACATAAATGCATGCAGGCACATACACATAATAAATAAATTAATAAAACAACAGTCCTTTATGTCAGACAGCACCCATAAAAGTAAGTAACTATGTCTGCATCTGAGCTCATCAGTGTGCTCTAGACATGGGCTTTGTTCCAGCAGTTTGAGCTCCGTTTACAAGAGAATGAGAGGTTGTTGGTTGTTTTATAAACTTGCAGACTCAGTTGAATTCTGAAATTCAGGCTGCTGTGTCACTCTGTCTTGTCCTTAACAAGTATATGGAAAGAGGACACAAGGGACAGTGACAGACTTAGTGTACAGTGTGTTCCTGTTTGGCAGAAAGGCATGTTCACCACATGGCATATTTCAGAACTGTTATTTACTATTTAAAAATTTAAAATTTTATGTGTATCTTTTTCTTGTATAAGTGTATGTGCCTTGTGCCTTCAGGCTGGGAGAGGATGTTGGATCCCCTGGAACTGGAGTTAAAATGGTTGTGAGCTGTCATGTGGTGCTGAGAATTGAACCTAAGTCTTCTGGAAGAGCAGCCAGTGCTCTTAACCACTGAGTCATCGCTTCAGTCCAAAATTTCAAAACTTAAAATGGGGAGCATTCAAAATCTTCTACTTAGAAAGATAGGTGTGTGTGTATGTGTGTGTATGTATATAGAGATGACATATATATCTATAAAACAGAATTATACACAAGGATACTCATTAAACTCTTCACTGTTTACATTTCAGATTTGATTTGGCCAACTGTAATTTAAACGATGAGCATGTCAACAAAATGAAGTCAGATAGAGTTCCAGATGTGGTAAGGCTTTAGGGTTCTTTTTGTTCTTTTTGTTGTTGTTTTTCCTATGTTAAAGAGGATTGATATAATTCTGAGGATTTATTCAGGGTACCTGTACCTCCAATAATCAGATTTTCATTTTCTTAGCAAAACACTTGACCCTGCCTGACCTGGTGGCTTACACTCTCAGGTGCGTGGGCGGCTGATCTGGGAGGGTCGTAAGTTCAAGACCGGTCTGAGTGCATTTAAGACTGGATTGGGAAACTTAATGAGACTCTGTCTCGATAGAACAGAAATGAACCAGAGGACTGGGGACATTACTCAGTGACAAAGTGCTTGCCTGTCATGCAGAAAGCCCTAGCTTCAGTCCGCAGTACTGCTGAACAAAACTCAGATACTGTGATAGAGGGAAAATGAGTTTGCACCTGGAAATGGTGACCTCTAAAATTTATTCAGGCTCACTCTTACATTAGCTTCAGCTTAGTTTGTGCATTTTCTCAACTTCACAGGGCATTTAGAATTAAGTCCATTATTAACTATTAAATACAAATTAGAATTGAAAATAATCTTCATAGTGTCTCAACTCTTGGAGACAGACTTTTACTTTGGAAAAGTCTGTAGAGTTGTGTCGTTTAAAGTTCATAAACAGCAGTGGATGAAGGATAGAACCCGGCTCCACTTGGTTAGTCTTTTCAGAATAAACATGAATTTCTTTAACTCTGAGCAAAAATGGAATCCTGGTGATAGGAGGTTCCTATCTCATCTGGCTGTTCTTCAGTTGGTGACAGAAAAGAATTGGGTATGGGTCAGAGTGGGTATTTATTGTTTAGATTTATTGTTTGATGTGACGTGTATGAGTGTCTTGTTGGCATGTGTCAATACCCATCATGTGAACAGTGCTGGTGGATGTCAGAGGGTGTCAGATCCCCTGGAACTGGAGTTGTGGGTGCTGGGAACCGAATCCAGGTCTTCCTCAAGAGCAGCAAGTGCTCTTAAGTGCTGAGCCATCTCTCCAGCTGCAGGATGGGTATTTATTAAATGGGCACATGAGGAGATTACTAGTCATCTCAAAATTTTTCTGTTTTCTAAAATTTTCACTATATATTAAATGTTATAAAATTCATGTAAATTTTGTGAGTGCTTATTACTGTGAAAAAATGGAGCGTCTGTGTGTAATGTTTCAAATGTTACTGTGAACAAATGGAGCGTCTGTGTAATGTTTCAAAGTGCTGTATGAGTGGTGGCCAAAAAGTCCAATACAAACAGTGCAGGGTTTTGGCATTAAAAATTTAGCATTTAGTCATTTGACATTTTCACTATAGAGCATTATTAGATAAACAATGCTCAAATGCATCCTCAAGAATACATGGTAAAAGTTTTAGATGTCCTCTTGACACCCGTCTCCTGAAGTGTAACAGTGGCCAACAGTTGGGCTCCCTGTCATCCCTAAGTTTTGAATGTTTCCCCTACTGTGTGTCTCTTTGTCGTGACTGCAGATATTTCTGTTACAGGTGTTAATTAAGAAGAGCTATGACCGTACCAAACGCCAGCGCCGTAGAAACTGGAAACTGAAAGAGCTTGCAAGAGACAGAGAAGACATGGACACAGATGATGAAAGGTACTGCTTTCCTTAAGTGCGAGTTGTTCCAAGGGAACCCTAGAAAGTAGTCTTATGTTGTAAAGAAATTGCTATTACCTAATAGATTTTTTTTCTTTTTTTATTCATATTTATTGAGTTCTATATATTTCTCTGCTCCCCTCCCTGCTTCTCCCCTCCCCCTTCAACCCTCCCCCAAGGTTCCCATGCTCCCAATTTACTCAGGAGATCTTGTCTTTTCATGCTTTCTACTTCCCATGTAGATTATATTTATGTATGTCTCTCTTAGTGTCCTCATTGTTGTCTAAGTTCTCTGGGATTGTGGTTTGTAGGCTGGTTTTCTTTGCTTTATGTTTAGAAACCACCTATAAGTGAGTACATGTGATAATTGTCTTTCTGTGTCTGGGTTACCTCACTCAAAATAATGTTTTCTAGTGCCATCCATTTTCCTGCAAAATTCAAGCTGTCGTTATTTTTTTCTGCCGTGTAGTACTCCATTGTGTAAATGTACCACATTTTTCTTATCCATTCTTCAATCAAGGGACATTTAGGTTGTTTCCAGGTTCTGGCTATGACAAACAAAGCTGCTATGAACATAGTTGAGCACATGTCCTTGTGGCACGATTGAGCATCCTTTGGATATATACCCAAAAGTGGTATTACTGGGTCTTGAGGAAGGTTGTTTCCTAATTTTCTGAGAAATCGCCACACTGACACCCATAGGGGTTGTACCAGCTTGCATTCCCACCAGCAATGCAGAAGTGTTCCCTTTCCCCCACAACCTCTCCAGCATAAGTTGTCATCAGTGTATTTGATCTTGGCCATTCTTTCAGGTATAAGATGGAATCTCAGAGTTGTTTTGATTTGCATTTCTCTGATGACTAAGGATGTTGAACATTTCCTTAAGTGTCTTTCAGCCATTTTAGATTTTTCTGTTGAGAGTTCTTTGTTTAGGTCTCTACTCCATTTTTTTTTTTTATTGTATTATGTGGTCTTTTGGTGTCCAATTTTTTGAGTTCTTTGTATATTTTGGAGATTAGACCTCTGTCTGATGTGGGGTTAGTGAAGATCTTTTCCCATTCTGTAGGCTGTCATTTTGACTTGTTAACCGTGTCCTTTGCTTTACAGAAGATTTTCAGTTTCAGGCCAATAGATTTTTGTACTCAAATTAACTTTGAAAGAGAAAGTTATGAATGGAATCTACTTAGGAGAATCCATAAAGGAATAAAATGACATTATACAGCCTCAATAATCATTTCCTGGGTTATTGTCTTTTATAATTGCAGTGTTAATAAAAATAATTTAGTTTAAAAAGTTCAAGTATAAGCTGGGCGGTGGTGGCGCACATCTTTAATCACAGCACTCAGGAGGCAGAGGCAGGTGGATCTCTGTGAGTTTGAGGCCAGCCTGGTCTAGAAGAGCTAGTTCCAGGCCAGGCATCAAAGATACACAGAGAAAGCCTGTCTCAAAATACCACACACACACACAAATAAAAGTATATAATGAATAATTATCACGTGGATATCAGAAATAGGTGGTTGCTTATATCTTAAGCTTAACATAATAATAGTTCATTGGCCTTAGATATTACTCAGATAACTTAAACAGACATGAAAATAATGTTTTCTAAGAAAGTTTATTGAATACATTAAGATGTGACCTTAATTCTTTCTTTTTTCGATATTTTTATTTATCTTTATGTGGGTGAGTGTTTGCCTGAATTTATGTCTGTTCCATGTGCATATAGTCTCCCTGGAGGCCAGAAGGTGTCAGATCCCCTAGGACTATATAGTGAACCTGGGTCCTCTGGAGTAGCAGCCAGTGCCCTTAACTGTTGAGCTATCTCTCTAGCCTGTTACCTTAATTCTTGATGATGATAAAAACATTGAAAAAAAAAAAGAGTTTATATTACTGGGAGGCAATAACATTTCATGATGTAATTAAAAAATACATACATATGTAGCATGTTATACTGTTTAGTAGTACATCCTTGACTATTTCAGCTGTAGTCTTAGCCTGGTGATAATGACTCAGCAGCTAAAGACTCTTGTGTGCAAGCTCTGTGGCCCGAGTTCCAGCCCCTAGAGCCAACATAAAAACTGAAGGGGAGATGCTGTCAGCAGATTTCCTCTGGGCTGTCTCTGCTTCCTGCTCTGTCAGACAGCTCAAGTTCAGTTCCCAGCACCCACATGGGGTGGCTATGGCTTCATAGCATCCAGTGCTCTCTGGGTACCCTCACACTTCTGGCATACACACACATACATGCACATGCACGCATAAATAAAAATAAATCATTAAATCACGAAACAGAACACCCCAAATTAACTGTAGTCACTTGTCCCTAAGAATTGGTTTGTGTGGTAGAATGGAGGTAAGAGGTTATCTTTTCCTTGTCTTGAATTTCACATCACCTTAATATTCAGCAGTTATATAATACTGTAAGGACATTGTTTCCCAGCTACCTGCTTAATTAGCAGCCACAGTTCACCTTTGCAAATACTATAATACTTGAGACAGTGCTCAAAGTTTCTTTTTCTTGCAGGCAATATCAAGATTTCCTTGAAGATCTTGAAGAAGATGAGGCAATTAGAAAAAATGTCAACATTTACAGAGGTTAGTGTTTTAAGTGTATTGAAATCATGTTGTAGATAGTATCTGTGAGGATATTT
Organism: Ondatra zibethicus; assembly: GCA_004026605.1. Taxonomy (NCBI): domain Eukaryota; kingdom Metazoa; phylum Chordata; class Mammalia; order Rodentia; family Cricetidae; genus Ondatra; species Ondatra zibethicus. The sequence goes on from PVIU01017830.1 coordinate 32,115, forward strand.
TAAACTTACTTTTTATAAGTGACTTTTATTTATCTTATAAACTGCTGTAGTCAAACTTTTACCTACAGATAATTAAGGAACAGTAAAATTTCCTAAATATTGTTTGTTCTATACATAATGAAGCAATTGTTATCTGAGCCTGATTCTTTAGGTTGCTAGCTCTTGCATATTTAGTTTGCTCATTTATTTAGTATTTGAAAGCCTGCTGTAGATAAGAGCTGAGAGCCTTAGTTAGTGCTGATGGTGGTAGGGGTAGTGGTTTGTGCATTTCCATACTTGTACATGTGAAATATCCCCTACTTCCTTAGACTCCACCATCCCTGTGGAGAGTGACACGGACGATGAAGGAGCCCCTCGAATTAGTCTGGCTGAGATGATTGAAGACCTTCATATTTCCCAAGATGCCACTGGTGAAGAAGGTGCATCAATGATGTCATGATGAGCCATGGTGTATGCTGTTTGCATGTCTGACCTCAGAAGTCAGTAAAATGTGCATCATTGTATAGTGCATGCATTCCTTTGTATTTTGAGGGGAGAAATTTGGTTTTAAAGTTGAATAAATGGCTATTTTGATTGTTCACTTACAGTATTGAAAGGTTTCATAGCTTGATAGTTAGAAAAAGCGCTGAGATGGAATGTAGTGTTTATGGATACTTAGGCCATGTAACGCAGTTTTATCAAAGGAGCTGTGGTAGTTTTATTACTTTAGTGCTGTATTCAAAGACCAAGTTAGGATCCTTTGAATATTAACCAAATATTAGAATATAAGCCAACCTCTTACATTTGTTTTATGTTAATTGCTTTGGCCCACTTTAAATCACTTTCATATCCTTGGGGTAGGGAAATGAAAGTTCAGTTTATCACAGGACAACTGGGAAGTTAATCATTTTATCTCTACATAGAATTAGTATCCTTACCCCTTTTCTCCCTTCCTGGGTTTAAACCCAAGGCTTGTACTTGTAAAGTTGCTGTCCAGTCATTAAGCTGTAACTTTAGCTCTATAAAAAAAAAATAACCAAGGGTTATTTTAATTTTTATTTCAGTAGACTAAAATGTATTTAAATGTGTGTAGGTTTGTAGGGAGCACAGATTAGTTTTATAGGTTAAATAACAATTTGATTTGTATTCTACTTTGGACAGCAGCTTAGGGTGATAGCTTGCTTTTATTATAAAAATGTCTGCCCCTTGTATCAAGGATATAATTTTTAAATTTGGGGTTTCAAGTTGAGAATAAAGACGTTTTTCCTGTCCACTTCTGCCATTGAACATAACACACCACCATCAGCAAGAATGATTGTAGATGATGGAATAGGAAAATCTTATATTAAACCAAGAGTAATGCCTTCCATATTCCGAAAGAAGAGTGTTGGCTCGGGTTTAAGCAGTTTGAAAATGAATTTTTATAACTTTGTTCCTACAAGCAAGATTTGGTAAATGCCCCTCACTGAATGTTGTTTACGTAGTCTGTATACACAATGAAGACTGCAGATGGAGCCATATGCTCAGTGCCACACTGTCTTTTCAGACTCGACTCCCAAATATCCTCCAGTCCTTCATTTCTCTATGTATGTTCATCTAAAAAGCATGTTCTGTCCTGGTGGTAGACTGGTGGGGACGGCACTTTGAGCATGACCATAGCAAGTTCTCACTTGTTTTACCACTGGTTGCTTTATCAAGATTTTAAGGCAGTATTCATGCCCTTTTCTAAAGTGAAGTTGTTAAATACTTAATGTGATTTTCCCACTTAAAAAAATTTAGTTTCCCACTAACCTCAGTCTTTCTTGAATAAAGGTATCCAAGAGCTTGCAGAGCAAGTAGCTTGCGAAGTCCACCATTTCTGTGAGTCCCATGGTACTCTGACTGTTCAGGTTGATCTTCCCAACCCAGAAGTTGTTTATAGCCAGCTTTGTAAATTCTGTGATTATCATTGTATATAATGGAACACACACTTGAAAGCCGCTCCTTTCTTGTCAGAAGTCTGATGAGCAAGGAAGAAGATGGGGCGAGTTGCTTCTGCAATTGAGATGTTTAGCAGAGTCAAGCTAATACCTTGCCATGGTAGAATGCCAGAGTCTGGGGACTCCAGGGCGGGCTTTCTTAGTTGGTGTGAGTCAAGGTTCTTAATTTTAGTAAATGTATTCATGTTGACTTCTATTCTTAGATTGCTTGCTATTTTGTTGTTGTTTTTACCTAGCTTTCTTGTTCTATTACTTCTAGCCCAAGGGATATTTTTAAAAATAACATTTACCCATAATTTCAGACTTATAGAAATGAGAATAGTTTAGAGATTTCATGGTTAACCATAACCCAGATTTGGCAAGTGAAACATTTATCTTGCTGGCTTTCTCTTTCCTTTTCTTCTCACTAGTTTTTAATTCCACCAATTCAGAGAATGGCTGGGCTTTGAGAGAGTGCTGGTTTAGCATGGTCAAACCCTGGGTTGAATGCCCAGCACTACCACTCCTCCCTACCACCACCCTCCGCCCCACCAAAAAAGAGAAGGGTGATGCTTTTTTTTTAGCATTCAGCATGCCCAGCCAGCACTCAGGTGCTATGTGTGTCCCAGGATAGCTGTGTGGCCAGCATTGTGTCACAGTGTCTAAAGGTTGGGCAGCCCTGTCAGAGATGAGGATTTTTCATTCTAAAAGCAAGAAATTATTTAATAATAATTAGTGTGTCTTTCATAAATTAATACTGATTCTAAACTTTTATCCAATTGGTAGAATGCTGAGGTCTTGCCATTTGTCTCGGTAAAGTTCTTCACAGAATATGTCCATGTAAGAGTCTGTTACATTAGCATCTCATGCCTCTCTGAGCTGGACCAGTCCTTAAAAGTATGTTTTATTTAGTTGCATTTTTAAAGAGTACAAAGGCAGTTATTTGTAGAATAACTGCAGTTTGACTTTGTCTTCTTTTCCTTTGACTAGATTTAGTTTATGTCATTTTGGGGGTTGCTCGAAAGGGATGTCAAACCTGGTGCATTATCCTAGCATGCATGTGCTGCCCATGAGTCCAGATGCTCCCAAACCTGGCATTGTTTTTTGGCTTCCTGTTCTGAGAATGAGCTCTCATTCCATATATTTCTTTATTTCTGTTTTTAAAAAATATATATCTTTGTAGACTATATATTTTTTTCTCCCCTTTGAGTCTAGTATGATTTAATTGTGTACAATTACCACTGAGCTATAACCATAGATTCCCCTTACTCCCAACTTATAGTTCTTTATTAAGGTAAAAATCTTACTTGTTCTTTAAAAGTTCATTTTCTACATGTAGACAAAATCACTCATTGATGTGTAGTTCTGAAGTTTTATATGTGTAGATTATATAATCACGATCAAAGTACAGGTCGGCATACACGCACACATGCACGCGCTACAATTCCCCTCACTCTGTTTTTAAACCATACCTGTATTCCCTTGATAATATCTAATCTGAACTCTGAACTTAGCTTGCTTCTCTTAAAGTAAATGAGTGACATCACAGTGTGTGTGTGTGTGTGTGTGTGTGTGTATGTATATTTCAGTTTCTCAAGTTATTTATGTCCAGAGTTTCCTTTTATTTCTGATATTGCACTGTATAGATGTATTTTTATCTATTCCTTTGTCAAGGCACATTTGGTTTTAGCTTTAGATTCTTTGGTGAAACTGCTATGAACATTTTAGGGTTGTTTTTGTTTGTTTGTTTATTTTGCCTTAATAAAGAGCTAGGAGTTGGGAGTAAGGGGAATTTGGTTATAGTTCAGTGGTAGAGTACTTGCTAGGGGGAAAAAAAAACAAACCAAAACCAGTAGCAAGTAAGAATGGGATGGTTACAATGTATAGTGAATATATGTTTAATCTTATAAAAGTCTGCCAAGCTTTACCAAAGTGGCTGTGCCATTGAGTTCTCAGACCAGCAGTGGATGAGAACTTTGTTATCCTGATGCTTGTCAGTGTTTTAACATGGCAGGTGATGGTGGTATCTTGTGACTGTTTTGAGTATATATGTGATACTGAGGACTGAGCCAGGCTGGTGTACTTTAGGCAAGTAGTCCAGCATTGAGCTGTATATCCAGCCCTCTTTTTGTGATTTTATGGGCATTTTCATAGTATCTTTTCATGTGCTAGTTATTTGTGTGTCTTCCTGGATTAAATGGCTGTTCAAATCTTTGCAGCCTTTCTTTTTTTTTTCTTTTCTTTCTTTCTTTTTTTTTGAGATAGAACATTTCTCCCTTGCCTTTCCTCTCTTCAAATCTTCTCATATGCTCTCCCTTCTCTCCTTCAAGTACATAACTTCGTTTTTTGCTAATTGTTAGTGTATGCATATATGTATTTACATATAATATATATTCCTAAGTACAGCTGGCTCTGTCCATATAATGTTACTTCTATGTGTGTTTTCAGGGCTGGCTCTTTGGCACTGGGCAATTGATGTGCTTTTCCCTGGAGAATGCCATGTCTCCGGCTCCCAGTTTTACTCAGTTGCCTGTAGTTCCTTTTGTCTTTTTTTAAAAACTGTTTTCTTATCTTAGTGAAAAATACTATGAAGAATATTATAGACTGGGCTACATCAACTCTATAAACCTTGATGCTTCTGGAGGCTAGAAAGTCAAATTTAGAGTTCCATTATGGTCAGGCTCTGGGGAAGGCCTTTTAGTTTTGCAAAACCCTGAGTCCTCACAGGTACAGAGCAAGCCCTCTCTGAGTCACCTCCTTGGCGCACTAATCCCTTGGTAAGGGTGCTACTCTCACTATCTGATTACTTCCCTAAGGCCTCACGTAATCATTAATTTAGGATTAGATTTTATCGTGTAAATTTGGGGAACATATATTCAGCCCATAGCAGGTTTGTTGCTCTTATTTCCTAGCAGTTAATACTGAGATACCAGAACCCACCAGCTGATGTCTCTTCAAGTTAGATTCTGTCTTTGACATCTGTCTTTTGCTACATAAATTCTTGTTCAGAAGTGGTGTGCTCTTGTTCGGAAGTGGTGTGCTCTGGATGTCCTCGGTCAGGCCATACTTTATGTCATTGCCATGTTGTGCCTCATGAGGCTGTGCTGTTAGAAATAGGACAGCCCTCCCTTGAGCCACCTGTTTTAAGGATCATCAAAGAGTTTTCATAAAACTCATGTAAGGGTTGATCATGTGCAGCTGCTCAGTTGTGTCACGCTGGGTTTTTTGTATGTTTGTGACAGGGTCTTAACTGTATTACGTGGGATGAACTAGTGCTTATTACATAGACCAGGCTGGCCTCAAATTCTGGTCCACATTTGCAAACCTCCCAAGTGCTGGGATTAAAGGTGTTTACTGTGATGCCTGCTGTCACCTGTCCAAATAACTTGACCAGTTCCAGGAAGGTAGGCAAGGGATTTGTCTAGGTATTTCTTCTTACTAGGTACTTACTTCTTACATATGATGAAATAACTCAGCTTTAATTCTTTGACTTGAATTCTTAAAATGACATTTACTTTGAATGAACTGCCTCCTTCTTGGAGGACAGTCTTAATTCTCAATGCCTGTTCTCAGGAATAGTTTAGCTCACCACATGTTCCTCTGGCAATGCTGCTTTCATTTGATCCGCAGGGACTAGCACTCCAGTTACAATTCTCAGACATTGCCCCTGTCAGTTTCACGTAAGTTGGTACTTACAGCATTCTTGTGAAGGATTTTGAGATAACATGCATTATCACTAGCTCATGAAGTGCCAAATAAGCAATTCTTCTAAGCAGCCTGGTGATGCAGGCAGAGAAATAATGGCATGTTTGGGGTGTGGGGGTAGGTTCAGTGGTGGGGCCCTGGTTCAGTCCCAGCTACCATAAGGAAAAAAAAAAAAAAAGAAACAGTTTATTGTGATTTTACCTTCGACTTAGTAGCCAGATACTTTGTATCTGTTTCTTGTGTGTGGAGTGTGTGTGTTGCTGGGGTAGAACCTAGGGCCTCAAACATGCTAGATGAATTTCTTATTATTTATCCTGTGAAGTGACTCTTCCCCACTCCCGTTCCTCCAGAAGTACAGCCCATAGCTAAGTGGTAGTGAAGTTTTCTACTCAACCCTGAGGGTGAGGTACAGAAACTATTTAAAACTCATCTGCATGGGAGATTTGTTTTGTGTTTTACTCTTCAGTCACTTAATTCAGTGTAGACTCATGGGTATTTATTGTATGCTTTGTACTGTATCTTTTACTGTTTGATCTTGTTAGAATTACCCTAGCTTCAGCCGTGGGGAGCTCGCTCAGTCACCACCTTTGCTCTTTGATGGCATAATGTGGTATTTGTACTGAGCATTTTTTTTCCCATTTTGGAATTACAAAATGCCTATGCTCAGCTTGTGTATTTTCCTCCTTTGAGTTGGTCATTTTTCACAGATCTTTTTCTACTTACTGGGAAATAGTTCAGTAAACCATCATCTAGGCAATAGGTATACTTACTACAAGAATCCACTTTAAGCTGGGCGGTGGTGGTGCACACCTTTAATCCCAGCACTCGGGAGGCAGAGGCAGGCGGATCTCTGCGAGTTTGAGGCCAGCCTGGTCTACAGAGCTAGTTCCAGGATAGGCTCCAAAGCTACAGAGAAACCCTGTCTCGAAAAACCAAAAAAAAAAAAAAGAATCCACTTGGCTTGGACTGTGCACATACTTCTCTTCTAATAACACACTTGCCATGCTAAGACTATTATCTGTATATACTACACACACACAAATAATTCACCTCACAACCTGTTAGCATCCTAGGGCCCCCTATCTGCATTGCATTACACACTCCATTCTAAACAATGGAACAGATTTCCCCGACTGTTAACAACAATCACACCTAGATATCCTGTGCAGTCTTAGTCCATATATATCCTGATATAAGAGAGTTGTATTTGGGCCTAACTTGATTTCTGAGACTCTACATAGAACTCGACTCTTCATCAGCCGCAGTCTTTAGACTTGAAGGCACTCAAGCAAGACATGTCTGAGCATCTGACCCATAGTCAAGTGTTTTTAATCATTAGATCTATGTAGGGTGTGTGTGTGCATCATCTGCTGGCTAGCAATAGGTAGCTTATATGTACCGTCAAGGTCTACAGAGGTCTTTTTTACCATCTTCTCTTCCCTGACTTTCCTACACACGTGGTAATACTAGACTTCCCCATCTCACCCTGGTAGGTGATAATCGTGGTATTAATTTTAATTACATTTAATTGATTACAAATTGACTAGCCTTTCATATGACTTAACTAGATACTTGAGATTCCATTTCTGATTATTCATATTTATTTTTTTGTCTTGATTTGAAGACATTTCTTACATAAGTGGCTCTTGTTGGTTTTGGACATTGAAAATGTCCTGATGTTTGTGAGTTTTGCTGTCCTTTGCCAAACAAGTTTCACTTGGATGTAGTTACAGTCAGACATTCATTTTAAGATTTGTCTCTTATATTAGGCACGGCAACTGACATCTGAAATTTGTATTAAATATTGTTGAGAGATGAAATAGTCTGGAGAGATGGTTCAGTGGTTAGAATTGACCATATTTCCAGTTCACAACCCTGTAACATCTTTGTAACTCCAATTACAGGGCATCTTCTGCCCTCTTCTGGCCACTGAAGGCACCAGACACACATAAGGCACACAAAAGTATGTGTAAGCTTGACACCCATACATATAAAATAAAATAAAAGTTATTGAGAAGCAAGGTGCAGTGTGGTGCATGCCTTAATTCCACTCTGGGAGGCAGAGGCAGGCAAGTCTCCATGAGTCCCACGATAGTCTACAGTCTATAGCTAGTTCAGGCCAGCTAGGGTTGCATACTAAGACCCTGTCTCCGTGTGATATCTCAGTGGGTAAGGCTTCATGTCCTGAATTCGGTTCCTGGGACCCACATGTTCGAAAGAACTCTGATCATACAAATATGAATAATAAAAAAACTGTTGAATGATTTGCAGTGGTCGATTATTTCGCCATTTGATTTTAATGTGCAGGCATACCACCCTGAACATGCCCTGTCTTGTCTGAATTCTCCATGCCACTGCCCAGAGGTGTATGAAAGTAATTTGGACCATTTACAGTCTGGATTAAAATGAGGAATAGCGTTTGAGTGAGCGATTGGTATAGGTTTTGGTTTTCTGAAACTACGTGTCTGAAGCTACGATAATGAAGTATGTTTCCAAACCATGGAAATGTTGAAGGGTCATTACCAAACTCATTTTATGAAGCTACAATTACCCTGATACCAAAACCACACAGGGACGCAACCAAGAAAGAGAATTTTAGACCAATCTCACTTATGAACATTGATGCAAAAATTCTCAATAAAGTACTGGCAAACCGAATCCAAGGACACATTAAAAAAATCATCCATTATGATCAGGTAGGCTTCATACCAGAGATGCAGGGCTGGTTCAACATACGAAAATCTATCAATGTAATCCATCATATAAATAAACTGAAAGAAAAAACCATATGATCATTTCATTAGATGCTGTAAAAGCATTTGACAAAATTCAACACCCCTTTATGATAAAGGTCTTGGAGAGATTAGGGATACAAGGATCATATCTAAGTATAATAAAAGCAATATATAGCAAGCCGACAGCAAACATCAAATTAAATGGAGAGAAGCTCAAAGCCATTCCACTAAAATCAGGAACAAGACAAGGCTGTCCACTGTCACCATACCTCTTT
>PVIU01017831.1:0-40789 GCA_004026605.1 Ondatra zibethicus
GCAGAAATAATTTAAAAGATTATTTTATTAAATTTGAATTCAAATATTAGATATTATTACATAGTGTTTAAACAATGTTTAATTCTTTGAATTCTATTTGACATCCATCTATTCCTAAATGTTTTTGTCATTGTTTTCTTGGTTTATTTAAAGGGGGAATTCATAGAATCTCACTCTGGAGACCAGGATGACCTAAAATTTGCTATGTGCCCAGGCTGTCATCAAAAACTCAGAGCAACCCTCCTGCCTAAACATCCGAAGAATATGATTACAGACATGTGTTAGTACAACCAGATAAAATGTTTTAATAAGCAATGCCAAAGGCAGATGATAAACTCATCCAGAAAGTTTAAATCTTTACATCATACCAGGATCTGTATATGAACATATTTCTCTCTACTCTTATTATTTTCCCTAGAGAAATCACATTGGTCAAATTTTTCTTGCTAATTTAAAAGGAAGAAGAGCTGATCAATAGTTTAGCTAGACACTTCATTGTGAGAGAAGATTTTTTTTTCAGAATGAGTGTTTCTATCATGCTTAATAAAAAAACAGAATTTATAGTTCATCAATAAATAACTAACCTTTAAGAAATATTTATTGTTCTAGTTCATTAAAGTGTTATTTCTTCCAGACAGTATTTTTAAAGACCATAAAATTAATAGTGCATTTTAAAAGTTTTATTGGCACGTATTTCCTAAGTCTATTTCAGCTGTGGTGGTTAATTGTGCTGTCTTACATAGGCCAGGAACCTTTCTTTTCATGTACTTTCTATTTGAAAAGAAAATGATTTTCCTCCAGGGCTAGCTTCCATGTTCTAGAATGTGTTTATATCACACTTGCTTTTTCCTGTGCTCAGATCTTGAGAATCTGTCAGAGCTAATCTGGATCTGCTGTTTCTTTGTGTCTCAAAATTAGTAGCCAAGCCCCCAGCCTGAAAGAATATGTGAAACAGAAATTCTGTATGTGAGCTGCCAGAGATAAATTTCAAATCTTTCACTAACCAAAATAGGTAGCGAGGAAACCATTATGGAGAACACTAGAGATTCTGAACATCACATAGGTGGTTGAAGATGCATCCGCTCCATACATATCCCCAAATGCAGAACAACTCAGACCTGTCCTTCCATGCCTCATGGACATGTACTTCTCAGTGCACAGGTTCCTTTGCTCTGTGGGGCACTTGCTCTGCACCTGCTAATCTTATTTTAAATCCACCTTTGAAACAAGGATCTGAATCCGTTTTAATGTCTCTCAGTGGATTAGCTTTTCTCCTTCACCACCAAGGTCCACATGCATCCTCGGTCCTTATTTTAGGCTTCGAGGCATATTCCTTAGCATACTTGGTAACATTCCTGGAAGATCTGCTTGTCTTCAAGGATAGACATTAACTTACTCCTACCAGAGTGATACTTGGTGTTTCTGATCTTCCTCTAAAATGCTTACGGTGTGTTTGCCTCCTTAATCCTGAAGACCTTCACGCATCCAAGATCTACCTTCCTTTAATCATCTGTCCCCTAAGTCTTCCAGTGGCATTTTATGATGTCTCCATATCTGCTGCCCCTTTCCTCCTCATCTTCCCACATTCCTAAAGCCATCTTTGCAAGCATGGATCTTTTAGGAATTTTTGAGTCTTCAACATTTTGGAGTTTTCTGTTACCTAGAGTAGAGCACGACTGTTTCATGGATTGTGACTCAGACTGGAAAAGGTCATGAAATATAGAAGTAAATTGAAGGCAAAACTTAGACCTGGAAACCATTTACCTAGAACTTCATATCTACTTGAGAAACATTCAGTAGGTCAGTTCCAGGGAGAATTTAAAGCCCGAGTTCCTTGGCTTCTGTCTTATTTCAAATCATTCCTGTTTCTCATGGACCTGAGTTGTTCCCAGGTTGTTTCTACAGATTTCCTTGAAACCTCTGATCTTGAGCAGAAGTCCACAACTATGCAGACATGGGTGGGCCTGGGGCATGCAGTTATTATCCTGGCTGGTATGTATTTCATAGGTTTCTTGACACAGATGGAGTTTCACCATTACACGTTCATTCTATCACTTGTGGCACCTTTAGTGTGTCAGATGAAGACTACTCAGTCACATATCGTGGCGGGGGATAAAGGAATGGAAGGAAGTAGGAGAAAGGGAAAGAAAGAACAAAGATGATAACTGATGGGTTAGCTGCAGTCTGCACAAGTCTTAATCTATGCTTGATACTCCTTCTATCTCCCCTTAAAACACATTTGTGACTATCCTTAGACCACCTCTTCTGCTAGCAGACCTGGTAGCAGGACCCAGACATTACCCCTGAGGAGTCTGAGCCTGTGGCGATCTTGGCACTAATCATTGTTGTGATCCTACTTTGCATGCACCAAGATATGCCAGTGAATGCTCAGCCTTTCCAACATCCTCCTACCTGTCCCTCTCTGGAAAAGCAGCCCTCTGCCTCTGGGTGATTCCATCTGTGTAGTAGATCTTCTTTGCCTTGTGGTCCCACTGCATGAGAGATGCAAGGTATCCAGGCAAATCTTAGCTACCATAGTTTTCTTAATTCATCACTTTGTCTATTAGTAGACTATTACTAACGTGGAGATAGTTGTGCCTCCATATTACATTTAGAAGTATTTGGAGACACTTTCAGATACTGAATCTCAGAGAGTTACTGCTTATAACTCATGCATCAGACATGCTATTAATTTTTTTATAATGCATAGAGCATTCATGACCCCAAATAATAGTATTACCAAAGTAAGCAACACATCCCAGTAGAAATGATTCACCTAGAAGGGGGTGGGGACTTCTAATCTCACTCAATCTAAAATTTAGAAAACAAGATGAATGAAACAGGCAAATATGGATCTTGGCACTAGCTCATCCAACTTATTCTTAGTTCTCAGATCCGTGTGTCCTAGCCATTGGCGACTTATCACCAAGTGGCATCTAATTTTTCAGTGGTTAGAATAAATTCCAAAAATGCTATTCTAAAATTATCCAGTCAAAAAATAGAATAGCTGGGATGTTTTTACAAAAGGTAGGACCTTGTCATGCTGACCATGAAGCTATACCACAGCTACTATATTACTTATTTCAAAAGTTCCTAGAATCAAATAACCTATAGGAAGCAACTTGAGAACAAAGGCTTCATCTTGGGATCATAGCTTGAGCATACAGTTCATCACAATAGAGATATCATGATAGTGGCAGCAAGAGGCATCTGATTATAAAGCCTCTGAGCTAAGAACAAGGCAGAGATGAATTTTGGCTCATAGCTTGTTTTCTTCTCTGCATTCTGGCTCCCAACCTATGTAGTAATGTCACACACAATTAGAGAGGGTCTTCTTTATTAATTAGCCCAATCTAGAAACTCTTTCACAGGGTTTCCCAGTGGTTTGTATCCTGGATGATTCTGGATTGTTTTACAGTTAGTATTAATCATTCTAACACAGAACCCAAATAAATGGAAAGGTTATAGAAGAAAAATCATTTGCTCTATGAAAACTGTATTAAAAACTTAAGGAGAGGAGTTTTTCTTCATTGCTAACATCCATACAAGGACCAGGTATGTAAGCTTATACTGGTGACCTAAAAACTATCTGTTAAATAATGGTAAAAATGAAGAGTATTCAAGGAGTGGATGAAATACTGTGTTTGTGAATATTTTAGTGACTGCCAGTCCCTTCTTAGATGGAGATGGCCTTGTTAGTCACCAGCATTCTTGTGTTCCTCGTGCTGCCTTCTCTCAGTTTGATTTTCAATGATCCAATCTTGGACAGATAGTATGTGTTTTCAGAATCCATAGACCTCTTTTCTCCTGAATGATACCTGATCTGTTTTATTCATGCAGTCATTGTATTAAATATTTAAGATTGTTATCATTTCAATGGTAGATAGAATATAGAAAAAATAATAAAAATGTGTATATATGATATGCAATTGTGGGCTGGCAAGATGGCCCAGCAACTAAAGATACTTGCTGCCATGCCTGATGCCCTGGGTTTGATCACCAGGATCCACAAGTGGAAGGAGAGAAACAACTCAGCAAGGCATTCACTGACCTCTATAGCCACACCACAGTATGCACACAGTATATACAGGTGTACACATATATGCATACTTGCACACACTTGTGCATACACATACATGCACTCAAATTATTTAACAGATCCTTGTTGTATCAGCTATATGAATTTACATGCTTGCTCCTCATATGGGTGCTAACAACCCATAACCCTGTCCTTATGTTCTTCATACCACACCAAGTCCACTTTCTGAGTAGATTCGTCCTTCGCTGCTCATGCCCTCCTATGCATTCCTTTAGCCTTTGTCTTCCAACCTCCTTCATTCCCCATCACTTAATGCTTAGCTGCTTGGCACTGCTTCATCTTTTTATCTTCTATAGGCAATTCCCAGTTACAGTGAGGGACAGAACTAATTGTCTCCATGATGGAAGTCAGCAAGCAGAGTGCATGTGATTGATGCCCCGGAGTTATCTTTTGTTGAGTTCCTTTTCCTTTCCTTCCTTCCTCCTACATCAGTCATTAATACAAATACACACACACACACACACACACACACACACACACACACACACACACACTCATGTCCTCTTAATACTACTCAGTTTTTGTTTCTCTTTTGCATGCTTTCACTTTGAATTATTTCTGATGGACTATTGTTTTGTCCACTTATTTCCTAGATGGGAAGTGATGGAATTTTACGCCTCAGTACTTCAGCTCTAAATAATGAATTCTTTGCATACGCAGCACAAGGGTGGAAACAGCGACTGGCAGAAGGTAAATTTTAGTATCTTATTATTACGCAACATGCTATAGCAGGTGTGCTGTGTTAGGATACACGTACTATGTTACAGCACACACATAGATGCTAAAGCACATATGCTGTGTTAGAGTGTAGGTGCTGTGTTAGAGCGCACATGCTCTGCTAGGGCACATGTACTGTGTTAGAGTGTAGGTGCTGTGTTAGAGCTCACATGCTATGCTAAAGTACACATGTGCTGCGAGAGCACACATGCTAATAGTGCACTGTTAGAGAATACACACACTAGAGTACACATGCTGTGTTAGAGTACATACACTGTGCTAGAGTACACACTCTATGGTAAAATTCACATGCTAAAATTTGCAGAGTGCACACAATTTGTAAAGCAAAATACTCTAGAGTACACTATGTAAAGTACACACATTATGTGGAATATACAAATTATAGAGTACACATACTCAGTAGAATAAACACATTGTAGAGTGCACACACTCTGTAGATCTCACTCTGTACACTGCACTGTGTAGAGTACACACACTATGTAGAGTATACAGACTATAGAGTTCATATACTCAATAGAGTACACACACTGTAAAGTGCAAACACTCTGTAGAGCACACTGTGTAGAGTACACACACTATGTAGACTATACAAACTGTAGAATACACACACTGTAGAGTGCACATACTCTGTAGAGCTCACTCTGTACAGTATACTGTGTAGCATACCCTCACTGTAGACTACACACACTGTGAGTGCACACATTCTGTAGTGTACACACTGTAGAGTGCATACTCTGTAGAGCATGCATACATTGTAGAGCACACACACTCTATAGAGAACACACTGTAGAGTGCACCTTCACATGCTGTACTGGGCTTTGTGTCTTCCTCTGACCTCCAAGTCTCTCCCACTCCTCCCTGAAATACAAAAACATTTTCACTTAGTGCAAACTATTTTCTAAAGAAGTTCACTAATTCTTTGATGATACTGGCCATTTTTAATATCCGACATTTTTTAATAATGTGTAATATATCATAGACCTTTCATATTCATTTTGATACATAATATCTTTGAAATTATGACATAGTTTAATCCATTGTATTTTCTAAATCTTCTGGATTCTAAGGAAACTCTGACATCCCTTTTCCTAAAGGTTCTGCCCTCATTTCCTTCCTTTAAGGTCAACCCATGGTTTTGGAAAGACTAAAAACATGAAATGCAGCACTTTACGCCCCTCACTCCCAGTTGCCGGCCCTACTTGGATACCCAAGCTACTCCTAGCAAATTCTGATTGCTGTGGTTCACACCCTCCTCTCAGTCCTCATGTGTCACTTCATTTCCTCAAACTGTGTTTTAGTCTCTTTAATTTACACTGTTACCCTATTTCATATCAAACAACATACCTTATGCATTCATAGTATATTTCAAACTGCTCCCTGGGCCTGTATTTTCCCAGCCCTTTCACACTTTCCATCGGGATCTCCTTTTTCCTATGAAATGAGGACCCCTCTAACCTAAGGTTCTCTTTTGAGCAGTACTTTTCCTCCAAGCGGCCTTCTTCACCACCTAGGTTTATGCTGCTGTCTATAAGCTTCCAGTTCTTATGGGTCCCTGCCCCTCACCCCTGTCTTTTTCCAGTGTTCGCAGATCTTGCTTGCTTGTTTCTCACACTCTTAGGTCCCAGCCCAAATGCTCTGTACTCAACCTAGGATTCCCCCCTTACTTTTATGTTTTTCCTTCTGCTCTCTCGGAACTGTTACCCTCACACTTGGGTACTCTAATAGTATCTACAACTCTACTTTTAATCAGATACCTATTGGTATCCCAACCGTTGCTGGCCCACTTACAGCATGCATCTATCCCTCCATGCTGTTCAGGCAGGAGTCCTACGATTTCCCCACCATCCTATCACCTGTCTTTCCACCCTGTTTACCTGGCTGTGCTCTTCCGTCATGGGATGCCATCAGGAGCTCCTATCTCCTGGGGTAAATGCTGATCCCCTTTTAGAATGTGCATTGGGTAATTGACTCTAGCCTTCCTTTCTTATTTAATCCAATATTCTGCTCAGAATTGGCCGCTTGAAAGGACATAAATATGCATATTCATGTCCCAATGCCTTGTGATCTAATCACTTACATAAGCCTGATCATCCTTTAAAAGTGAACTCAAAAATCAACTTCTAAATGTAATCCTCTTTAATTGTCTTAGGAAAAATTAAGTGCTGCCCTATCTCTGCTTCCAATGCATATATTATTCTTATGGCCTGTACAGGGCTTTTGACAATATTTCATAGTCCATTATGTCTCTTTTACTTCCATCAAGATGATTTCCTTCACGACAGTGTACATACAGTTCCATTTTCAGCCCATAGCATGTAATATTTAGGAGTTGGTCTAATGTGAAATGACCATTTGAGCAATGTTCATAAAAGGGGCAGTATTAGAAATGTGATCATTTCACCTCTTACCTTTGATATTCAGTGGAGTTTACTCAAATGAATGATGCGTGGTCTTTTAAATTGACAGAAGACATGATCATTTTAATTCAATTTATTGCCAATTTCTTATCAGGAGAGTTTACCCCAGAAATGCAATTACGAATAAGACAAGAAATTGAGAAGGAAAAGAAAACAGAACCTTGGAAAGAAAAATTCTTTGAGAGGTTTTATGGAGAAAGGTAAGTACTAGAGCTTTTCTCTCATTTCTTTTAGAAGAAATGAAAATGTAATTCTCTGCTTCACATGGCACCCTCATACACTGTAAAACTTAATAAACCTGTGATAAAAGGCAATGGTCCTCCAGTGTACGAAATTGCAGGTAAAATTATAGTGGCATATCAGCACTTAAATTTTAAAAATGGGTTTTCAAGGTTTATAGCATGTTCATGAAAATTCATCTTATACCAAAAGTTATATGTGGAATCTTAAAGATTTTCTTAAGTGGGTTTTGATCAAATTCTCTTCGTTTTTATTGACATATTTTCACTAATGAGTATTGCAAAGACAAGTAATTTTAGACACATTTAATTCTCAGACTTGTCCCTTCTAAACATTGACTTTATATGTCCATTGTGGTATGTGTGTGTTGGAGAGAACCTGAGGGATTATGTTTCACTTTATCTGTGTAGTCTGGTTTTATTTAATATTTTGAATATGCTTGTGAGTTGTTTTAATTTTTTAAACTTTGCGTGTACTTGTGTCTGATGTGTGTGTGCATGCAGTAATCTCATGCATAGCACCTGTGTAGAGGTCAGAGAACCACTGGCAGGAGTCAGCTTTTACTTTCCAGCTTGTTGGCCTAGAGTCTTCGCCACTGTATTATGTACTCCAGGCTAGCCTGCCTAGAGCCTTCAGTTGAGTCTCCTATCTGCCTCCCATCTCACTGTAGGAGCTCGGGGATTACATGTACACCCCATTCTATCCAGCTTTTTGCATAGGTTCTGAAGATCAATCTTTGGTCATTATGGTTGTATGGCTAGGACTTTTACCTGCTGAGACATCTTCCTGGCCATGCTTCTTTATAAAAATGCACAATAGTAACCACATGTATATATGGTAGCAACTGAACTAACCTAAAAGCAGTTTCCCCTCTGCATCCTGCTTAGCAGAGACACATTCTTTGGGAAGAATCTCTGTCTCAGACAATCATGTATCAAGGAAAGGAGATCCAAAAGCTATTGATGGTAGCTGCAAGTCTTTGTAGAGGAACTTGTGCTGACTAATGCTTGTATAAAAGACAAGAGATGGTCACAGGTAATGTCTTCTGTGCCATTTCATTTCATAAATTTCTCCCGTCAGTGAATAAAATAACCCTAGGAATCTCATTTGAGCTTTTCTGCATAAGAAATCCCTGTTAAAGGGGCTGTGTCTGTGCAAAGCGGGTAGCCTGATCATAAAGTACTTCCTGGGCAAGCATGAGGGGCTCAGCCAAGCTCTGGAACTAATGTGAAAGGTGTGTGTGATGGCACATTTACAACCTCAGCACTTGGAAGGTGGGATTGTTTGTCAGCTGACCTTACCTGTTTCATCAGCTCAAAGGTCAGTGACAGAACCTGTATCAAAAACCAAGTAGCATGCATATGCATACACACACACACACACACACACACACACACACACACACACACACACACACACACGAATGGCAGGACACAGATATATGACTCAGCCTTTAAGGGCATTTGCTGTATAATCATGAGGCTCCTAATACCCACATGACAAACTTGGCATCCTGAAAATACCTATAGCTCCAGCTCCAAGAGATCAGATGCTGTTGTATGGCTTTGATGCATATGCCTGTATACATACATACTCGCATGTAGACACATACAATTAAATAAACAGATAAATAACTAAATACAATAAAGCCAATGTGAATAATATCTAAGGAATAACACTGGAGGTTGACCTCTAATCTCTGCAAACACATACACACCAATGTGCTCATGTACACACATGCAACTTGCACCTACATGAAACATAGCATACACATATACATGTTCATATACACACAAATGGCTTCTTATTTAGCATGAGTCAGCTTTGGTGAATTGTCCTCAATAGTAATATTCTTAATGAAGACTCTTTCTTTGATTGCTCTAGGATTCCTAGATTCACATACAAACAAGCAAAACTAAATAGAGATAATTAATATATTTTCTCAGAACTCAAAAATGAGGCAGGCTAATACTATGTCTTCATATGTTGTCACCAACAGAATTACTTAAGCCAGCTACATTAGAATCTGCAATGAAAAATTTAAACATACACACAGATTTCAAGACCCACTTGAGATAGATTGATGTAGCATCTCTAGGAGTTGAACCCAGAAATTCATAGTATTAGAAACTAGGTCATACCAAAGGATGTCAGCATTAAAAACCATGAAGGACAAGACTGAAGTCCACCATAGATGCATCTACTTTGTCGTTATTATAAAAGGTTACATAACTAGCAGGGAAAGTAAAGCTAAGTAAGATTATAGTTTATATAATGAAGTTCAATATGTTGAATTCCATAAATAATTCTCATAAAAATTCACAAACATGCACATTTTTCCCCAAGAAGTTCTGCTACTTCCCAGATTCCCAACAACAATGGATGAAGAGGCAGAAGACAAAAACTACCATACTACGAGTAACAACTTCCCACTGCCTTTATCATGCTCTGAAATACAAGTTCTTTCCCTAGACTAGTGGTTCTCAACCTGTGGGTTATGGCCCTTTCACAGGGTTCCATATCGAGTTGTGTGCGTTTTAGATATTGACATTACTATTCATAACAGTAGCAAAATTACAGTTATGAAGTAGTAGTGAAAATAAGTTTATGTTTGAGGTCACTACCACCTGAAGAACTGTGTGAAAGGGTTGTAGCATTCGGAAGAGCAACGGTTGGTTGACCTCTCCCCTATGACCTCACTTGGCTTGTTCTTTGCTCTTTAGTACCTTAATTTCATATTGGATAACTGACACATATCATTAACTTCCTCTTTTATTTCATTATCCCTACACTACTTAGGCTCCTTGCTGTAAAAGAGATCTGCCATAGCTTCAGACCATTTTTGGTTGACTGACACCATTTGTCTTTTCATTGGCCTAAGTTTTTCTGAGAATATTGCTATCCAAACCTTTTCATTGCCTGTACCCCAATTTGGTTTCATTTATAATGCCTTTCTCTAACATCTGCTGCTGATGCTGCAATTTAAAGTGAAGAAAACAGTGACTCATCGCAAACTTCACTAGAATTCCACTTAGCTTTGGCTTGGGAAAAAGTGTTAGGATTGGTTATCTTGGGATTTTTCTCTGCTATCCTGTATGGAATAACTCATAGTATGGCATTCACACACACTTTATTGTGTCATTGGGCAAAATAACTGTAATAACTCCAAGTTTTATTATTCTTCATATTTAATTATATGATTAGATGCTAAGAAAAAGCTTGGGTAACATTTTTTATTTTGTTTATTTTTTTATAACCTGACTGCTGTTTCTCCTCCTTCCTCTCCTCCATCCCCTCTCCCTCCAGCTTCCCTCTGTCACCCACATCCACTCCTCCTCCATTTCTATTGAGAGGAAACCTCCCATGGATAGAAATGAAACATGTAGCATTTCTTAGATTTTTTTCTTTTGCTTTATTTTATTTTATTTTTTTAAAAGAAAACAAACCATTTTTTTCATTTTACATACCAATCCCAGTTCCCACTCCCTCCCCTCTTCCCATCCCCTTCACCTCTCCCTCCACTTCATCCCCCATCCACTCTCAGAGAGGGTAAGGCACATTGCTTTGGGGAAGGTCCAAGGCCCTCTCTACTGTATCTAAGCTGAGCAAGGTATCCATCCAAAGAAATTGGGTTCCCAAAAAGCCAGTACAAGCAGTGGGGATAAATCCTGGTGCCAATGCCAGTGGCCCCACAATCTGCCCCAACCATGCAACTGTCACCTACATTCAGAGGTTCTAGTTTGGTACCATGCTGGTTCCTTCCCTGTACAACTGGAGTTGGTGAGCTCCCATTAGCTCAGGTAGACTGTTTCAGTGGGTGTACCCATCATGGTCTTGACCTCTTTGCTCATATTCTCATTTCTTCCACTCTTCAACTGGACTTTGGGAGCTCAGCTCAGTGCTCCAGTGTGGTTCTCTGCCTCTGTTTCTATCAGTTGCTGGATGAAGGTTCTATGGTAACATTTAAGATATTCATCAATCTGACTACATACAAGGTCAATATGAGCACTCTCTTCTCTATTGCTTAGAGTCTTATCTGGGGTCATCCTTATAGATTCTTGGAAATTTCTCTAGTGTCAGGTTTCTTGCTAGCTCCATAATTGCTCCCTCAATCAAAATATCTCTTTCCTTGCTCTATCTCTGTCCTTCCTCCATCTTGACCATCCCATTCCCTCATGTTCTCCCCTCCTCTTCTCTCTTTCTCTTCCCCTTTAGATTTTTTAAGATATCTAATATTTAAAAGTAATTTTGATTTGAAAATTTGATATATTTCATTAAACTCCCATTCATATTAACTATTTCTATTGCATTCATTAAAGTCTCTATAATGTTTATATTATAAAGACATCTTTTTACTTTCTGACTTCAAAAAACTTAAGTTTTTATTTATTCTTTGAGTCTCTGCCCATATTTTCTGATTCATTATTATTTGTAACATTGAAATTCACTTTACTAATACTTGGTAAGATTTATAACTCTTTGCTTATAAAACAAAAATTACTTTTCTAAATTGCTGAAGCTTCTTTTAGTTATAAAGGGCAGTACTGAGGCTATGTCAGGAACTTTTTACCATATGACTAGGTGGTTTTATAATTAAGTCGATACATTTACTTTTATTGAGTACTGAATTTGTAAGAGTTACAATCTGAGCCATTTGCTATGTGGCTGTATAATGATATCTCTAATCTCTGCTCAGATTGGGCATGTCCAGAGAAGAATCCATAAAGCTCACTTCTGGACCAAACCATGATGGAGCTGAAGGGTGTTCCTCACATGGGAACTCTGGCATTCCGGGTGCTTCTGCACAGACTGCATTAGAAGAACAGCAACCCAAAATGATGAAAGGTTCTGCTTCCTCGGAGCCTGACTTCTGCACTACCATTTGTCCTCTGCTAGAGGTTCCAGTGAAGGATGTAATCACAGAAACAGAAGACATATTTATTCCCGAGGAATCTGTGATTCAGGAGGAAGTGGCAGAAGAGGTAGAGACAAGTATCTGTGAATGCCAAGATGAAAATCCTAAGAGCATGCCAGAGTTTTCTGAGGAGTCTGAAAGTCCAGCCACCTCTTGTGAGGAGCCTCAGTTGGCAGCTCCTGAAGATAACTCGGAGTCCTGTGTTGTAATGAATGATATTTTAGAAGCTTTACCTCATATTGAAGTGAAGATAGATGAGAAATTGGAATGTCCCCAGGAAGAAATGTCAGTTGTTATTGACCAACTAGAAATCTGTGACTCTCTTGTTCCTTGCACTTCATCTGTCCCTCATATCCTTGATGCAGAGCAGAAGGAGCAAGAGACTGCCATAGAGACCAACACTGTAACCCTGAGAACAGGGCCATCTTCTCTGGAAAGCCAGTTTCCAAATGAGGGAATTGCTGTAGACATGGAACTCCAGAGTGACCCTGAAGAACAGCTCTCGGAAAACGCTTGTGTCTCTGAGACTTCCTTCTCCTCTGAGAGTCCCGAGGGAGCATGTGTCAGCCTTCCATCCCCAGGTGGGGAAACACAGTCCACGTCTGAAGAGTCTTGTACCCCAGCCTCTCTGGAAACAACGTTCTGTTCGGAGGTGTCCAGCACTGAGAATACAGATAAGTACAACCAGAGAAACCCTCCTGATGAAAGCCTTCACGTGTCTTTGATGTCAGAAGCATCTCCACTAGCCACCTCACCCGAAATCTCAGAAGCATCTCTTATGTCGAACTTGCCTCTGACATCCGAGGCATCCCCAGTGTCCAACTTACCTCTGACATCAGAAGCATCTCCAATGTCTGATTTGCCACTGACATCAGAAACCTCCTCAGTGTCTTCCATGCTTCTTCCCTCTGAGGCGCCTTTTGTATCCAGTTTGCCTGTTCCTGCAGAGACTTCTCCAATTTCTAACTCTTCCATGAACGAAAGAGCGATGCATCAACAGAGAAAGTCACCGTCAGGATCTGAAGAAGTCCCCTCTCCACAGAAGGATGAACCTTCCGTCCCCAGCAAGCCCATGGGAGAGAACCTTATCTCCCACCCTAAGCCTTTGTCCAACGTCCTGGAACCCATCAGCATGAGTTCTTCCATTGTGCCTGAAGCTCTTCCATCTGAAGAGTTGCACAGCCAGCCTCTGAGTCAGCCGCCTTGTCAATCTCATATTGAAATGGAGAAGCTCTACCCTCCGTCCATCCCAGAACTTCCTTCTCCAGAAATGATGAAAATTAAAAACCACAGTGTCCTGCAAAGAACTGAAAGGAAAGGGGTGTCCTCACCATTAGAAGTCCCTGTCTTTCCTGAGGAGACAGAGACTAGGGGAAATGAGATTCCACCAGCTAAACTACAGGATAAGCAGTATGTCCCATCAGTAGATAAGGTTCCATTTTTAGAAGGCTCAAGAAACAAAGTACATAAGCAGGCCAGTACACTGAGTAGACTGGAGGCCTCACACAATTCCAAAACATCAGAGCCCTCCAAGTCACCTGATGGGATAAGAACTGAAAGTAGAGAGTCAGAGATATCAAAGAGGAAGACGATGGAGCATAGCTTCGGAATCTGTAAAGAGAAAAGAGCCAGGATAGAAGAGGACCAGTCATCCCGAAGCCTTGCATCCAGCAGTTCACCTGAGAAGGAGCAGCCTCCACGAGAGGAGCCTAGGGTTCCCCCTCTCAAGGTATGGTATTTTAAAACAGACTGTTCTGGAAATATGGTTCCCTATTTAGAAACCTAATTTTCAGAAATTAATTAGGTATTTCCCTTTTTAGGCTTCACATAGAAAACTAAACTAATCTGTTCATACCCACTCCAACATTAACATATCTTTAAAACTGCATAGAGGAGCCTTTGGAGATGGAGTAGTGGCTAAGAACACTTACAAGTCTTACAGAGGACCAGAATTCATATTCAGTTCCAGAATCCATATTAGATAGCTCAACATCCCCGAGAGCTCCAGTTCCAGGGGGTCCAATGCCTTCTGCCCTTTTTGGTACTTGCAAGCACAATGTGGCACACACACATACACACACGTTTTTTAAATCATAAAAAAACTGCATTAAGCCCATGCAAGACGATCTCAACCATCCATATGATTTTGTAACAGGATTTAAGAACACTGTGGAGAACAGCAGGACATAGGGGATCCTACACAACATGGAGAAATCTGGACATTTGAGGATTTCAAGATAACACATGGAAAGCGTGAAAGATATGTTAAAGTTCCACCGGTTTAGGGAAAGGGTTAGAAGCCAGGCCAGGACTAAGATGAAGGTTCAGCAAACATTCAGCACCCAACTGCCAAGGATAAGGAACATGTTCTATGGGACATTTTTGAATATTACCTAAACAAATTAACAAAATTTCTTTATTAACTGAGAGAGAATGCAGTAGATGTGCTAAGAATCCCAAGATTTAGTTTCTGAGATATTAAAGAAGTGTCAGATGTCACCAAGTTATAAAGCTTTTTGGACAGATAACCCAATTTGGATACATTTATCTTATCCTGGATCAGCTAATCTTCTAAGAAAATACATATGTTAAATAAGTTGTAGGTGTGTAAAGAAACTGAAAATTGAGGATGATTCAAAAGAAACCTCTTGTTACAAATTTGGTTCTGCTTTGCTATATTTATTTGTGGCTTTTTTCTGTATTAGTTTATGTTTATGCAGTGGATAATCTCTTCATCACATGTAGCTATAGAATTAAGAGCATCTTAAGCTTTTAAAAAGTACCAGCCTCTTGTTTCGCTCTGTTATACCTTATTTTATAGGTGATTCAGGATCTTCACGAGCCTGAGTTTTAAGAGTGTGGTTGTAGTTATTCTACTTAATAGAGCTGTGTCTATTAAATAAGATTCTAAACATTAAAAATGCTACTGTAAATGCCACTTAATAAATCAGTCTGCTGTTTAATTTCTAAAACTTAGAGAGGAAAACAAAGATATACTTTTTGGAGGAACTATTTTTAGATATACCCATACTATTTTTCTAATCAAAAACTAAATGCTATGTGATATATATATATTATATTTATATATATATAGATGAATTAGGTAGGTATATGATTGATACATGATAGATGATATATGTGTTCAAAAAGACAGAAACTAAAGATACACTTAGTATTTGACTGTGATCTCTTGATGAAGCAAATTTAGGTAGAATTTTAATATATTTAATTATTTAGAATAAGGGAAATATAAAAATGAAAAATGTAATCACTCTGGCAAATAGGTGATTCTTGGCTATGGATTGAAGAAATTGCTCAGAGAAGAGAGATGTTTTACTAGAAGTCCAGAAATGTATCCCAGGTAGGAAGATCCTGTATCTGTATTTGATTGATAGATAGATAGATAGATAGATAGATAGATAGATAGATAGATAGATAGATAGAGACATATCAAGGTAACATTTTACATAGCTCAACAGGGTTCAAATTAATTCAAAAACAAAGAAAGTTACCATGTCAATATGCTTCTGTGTGGGAGAAAGTTAAGTTTCCTAGGAAAATCTTGCTGGAATGGGGAAGGGAAAGAAACAGAGCAGATACCTGTGAACCGCAGAATTGGGAGTCCACAGACTCCCTGTCACTGTCTGACTGTCAAATCCCTGGGCAGATGCTAACATCCAAATTTGAAATGAAGGCAGCAACCAGAGCCCTTCTAGCCCCGTACGGTGACTCTGAGAATTTTCCTAATGATCCATTAGATCATCGCAGCCTTACCATGGGATGCTGCGTGCTAGCACTTGTGTCTCCCAATGAGTTAATGGCTGGGACTACAGACATTAACACAGGACTTCATGCATGCTAGACAAGAACTCTACCAAGTGAGCTGCTTCCACAGTCCTCATCCTCCCATTGAGTTCCTCGCTGGTTGCATACTAATACTAAGTATCATTTCATTCTGCTTTCAGATACAGCTTTCTAAAATTGGGCCACCTTTTATCATCAAGAGCCAGCCAGTCTCCAAAGCAGAGTCCCGAGCATCCACTAGCACACCGGTCAGCAGTGGTAGGAACACAGGAGCCAGGACCCTGGCAGACATCAAGGCCCGTGCCCAACAAGCTCGTGCCCAGCGAGAGGCTGCTGCAGCTGCTGCAGTTGCCGCTGCAGCCAGCATTGTCTCAGGAGCCATGGGAAGCCCAGGAGAGGGTGGGAAGGCTAGAACACTGGCCCACATCAAAGAGCAGACCAAAGCTAAGCTCTTTGCGAAGCATCAGGCCCGAGTTCACCTCTTCCAGACCTCCAAGGAGAACCGGTTGCCTCCTCTCAACTCCAAGGAAGACGCTCTCACTATGGAAGCCTCTTCTACCCCTGAAACAAAAATGGAAGGTTCCACTGGTGTCATCATCATCAATCCCAACTGCAGATCTCCTAGCAACAAGGCCACACACCTCCGGGAGACCACCACTGTATTACAACAGCCTCTGAACCCACCTCAGATTCCAGACACTGCCACTGACTTGTCTGTGCATAGTTCTGATGACAGCATACCTGTGTCCCATTTAAGTGAGAAAATTGTCTCATCTACCTCTTCTGAAAATAGCAGTGTACCCATGCTTCTTAATAAAAATCCCATCAACCCCATCCCTATGTCTGTCTGCAACACTGCTGTGTCGGGAGCAATTAAGGAGCATCCGTTTGTGAGTCCTGTTGACAAATCTTCTGTCCTCATGTCTGTTGACGGTGCAAACAGTACGATTTCTGCTTGTAATATAAGCATGTTGAAATCCATCCAGGGATCTGACACTCCGTGCATAGCCCTTGTACCAAAATGTATCGACAGGACTCCTATACCAGCTGCTCCAGAAGGTACTGGACGGTCTAACTCCATGGATGGTAATTCCATGCTTGTACCCAGCAGCAAGGCTGCTAACTTAGTGTCCAGTCAGTACACTTCTGTGCCAGCTCCCACTGTTGGAAGTAATCTGCCAAACCATCTCTGCACTAGCTCTGTCTTGATTCCCGCCACGGGGATTAGTAACAGATTTGCTTCTGAGAAGATAGCCATGTCTGGGAGTGAAGAACAGGCCACTGTGTCCATTAGTGCCACCATGCGAGCAGCCCTCAGCTGCGGCGATTCAGTGGCTGTCTCTGATCCACTGGTTTCACGCCCACCTGTCGCAATGTTTTCAGGAAACATGCTCACTCTAAACTCTTACGATAGTGCTCCCAAACCAAGTGGGGAAAGCTTGGACAAAAGTTCAGGGCCTCGAAATAGGACAGACAATTCTGGAAAACCTCAGCAGCCACCAGGAGGCTTTGCCCCAGCAACCACAAACAGATCAATTCCCTGTAAAGTCATTGTGGACCACAGCACGACACTGACCTCCAATTTGTCTCTGACTATCCCCATTGGGAATGCGGAAGCAAGCTTGGATCCCCAGAGTAGGCCAGTGAGGACAGACATAGCCATCCAGCCTGTGGCATGTCCTCAGGTGTCTGTCATTAGTAGACCTGAGCAGGTCACAAGTGAAGGTGTTGACCATGGTTCCGTTTTCATTGCTACTTCTACAGCCAAACAGGAGTGTAAGACACTGCAGGCCACTTGCACCAGTCTTAGGGAACTGCCCCTCGCTCTTCCTGATAAACTAAATGAAGTGACTGCACCTAGTCATAGCTTTGCTGAGCAGGCACGAAACTCAAATACATTCAAGAGTGAAGCAGACACAACCTGTAGCAATCAGTACAATCCAGGAAACCGGATTTGCTGGAGTGAAGACCCAATGAGAAACACAGGCCAGCCAGTGGTTAGTCACTCAGGTTCAAGTAAACAGAAAGACTATTCAGAGCAGAGTGGGCTGAAGGCTGTCAAATCCGAGCACAGCAACTATGCACACGTGTCAGAACTCCACCCTAGGACACTCATCACGAATGTCAGTCTTCCTGTGAAGCCCGAACCTCATGAAGTAGACAAGAGTTTTAGAATGGACACCGAGGATTTCCCTGGCCCAGAGCGTCCTCCTCCAGCCACAGACATGACAAACAGTGTTAGTGGGCCACAGACACAGCCCATGAAGCCTTCCACCACGAGCCCCGCAGAAGAGTCTATTTCCTTGGCTACAGACACCCTGAAAAGACTTCCTAGTACAGGCAGCTCAAGCTGCCGCCTGTCTTCCGTGGAAGCTAATAACCCACTAGTGACACAGTTACTGCAGGGCAGCCTCCCTCTGGAAAAGGTGTTACCACAGCCAAGACTGGGAGCCAAACTCGAAATCAACAGGCTCCCTTTGCCCCTTCAAACTACCTCAGTGGGTAAGGGAGGGCTGGAGAGGAGCATGGTGGAAATGCCGTCCAGCTCTCCAAATCCGGACGGTAAAGGCTATTTGGCAGGAACTCTAGCACCCCTCCACATGAGAAAACGAGAAAACCATCCGAAAAAGAGAGCAGCCAGGCCCGTGGGAGAACACACTCAAGTTGAATGTGAGCCAGGGAAGATGGCGATGGGGCCAGATGTCAAAGCGGTACCATGCGCCATCAGTCCAGGCATGAGTCAGCTAGGACACAGCCAACCATTTAAGCAAGAACGGCTTAACAAGTCCTCCATGGCCAACAGGATCATTCCCAGCCCCGAGGTCAAACAACAAAAACGCCTGTTGCCTGCATGTAGCTTCCAACCAAGCCTGTTCCATGTGAACAAAAATGATGGCTTCCATGCTGACACTAGTACCTCACACAGACAGCAGTTCTACCAAATGCCCATGGCTGCCAGGGGACCCCTTCCCACTGCTGCTCTGTTACAGACCTCTTCCAAGACCCCAGTGGGCTGCAATACATTTGCCTTCAATAGGCACCTTGAACAAAAGGCATTGGGAGACGTTAATCTTACGTCAGCACCTCACCAGCTAAGACTAGCCAATAGGCTGTCCCCCAGCATGTCCATAAAGGAAGGCGAGGACGGGGGAGGCACCACACACACGATGCCAAGCAAGGCAGTGGTCCATCCTCCACTGCCACTCCCACCACCCCCTCCTCCACCACCCCCTCCACCCTTGGCCTTGCCCCCACCACCCCCTCCACCACCTCCACTACCTCCACCTCACCCTACAGTAGAAGTCCCATCCGATCAAAAGCAACCACCAGTTACCATGGAAGCCACTAAGCGGCTTAGTTGGCCCCAGCCCACCGGCATCTGTAGCAATATTAAATCAGAACCTCCTTCTTTTGAGGAAGGCTTAAGCAGCAGCTGTGAACTGGGCATGAAGCAGGTTCCGTATGACCAGAATGAAGTCAAAGAGCAGCTGAAGGCATTTGCATTAAAGAATGCAGATTTCTCTTCCTATTTGCTCTCCGAGCCTCAGAAGCCTTTCACCCAATTAGCTGCTCAAAAAATACCAGTACCCCAGCAGCAACCGCTCTGTGGAAGTTACCCGACCATACACTTTGGGAGCACAAGTTTCAAAAGGGCAGCGTCTGCCATTGAGAAGTCCATCGGAATTCTGGGAAGTGGCCCGAGCCCTGCCGCCACCACAGGCCTGGCCGGTCAGAACCCTCAGATGCCAGTTCAGAACTTTGCAGACAATAGCAACACGGATGAGTTAGAGCTGAAATGCTCTTGCCGGCTCAAAGCCATGATTGTGTGCAAAGGCTGCGGGGCCTTCTGCCACGACGACTGCATAGGTCCTTCCAAACTTTGTGTAGCTTGCCTGGTTGTCCGATAAAGAGCTGAGTGAGAAACACAGAGCCCCATCCCACCCCCATTTTTAACATGGAAAAAAAAGCCTGATTAGCAAGGAGTCAAATAAGGCATTGGCTTCTGTGCTGGCATATTTCATTGAGGAGCAAGTCATCTGTTTCTTCTAGGTGATTATTTTCTCACATTTCTCATACAGGGGAAGATGCAGCACACACGAATGGCTTTTGCCTGTTCAGTCACCATTCACAGCTTTGATGTGTTTCTGTCTGTGTATACCAGTCACTGCCTCATTATTTTTCTTTTTCCTCTTTTTTTCTTTTTTTTTTCAATCCAGGCCTAGACAGAAAGGGCATCCCGAGTTGTCTAATCACCCCATATGCAGATGTTGAAAAACTATGACTAGCAGGACCTAAGCTGGCCAGGTGTCTTTCCATAGATTGGCTGTCACAGCAAGCATTTCTTCCGTGATTCTGTGGGACCTACCTGTACCCAGTGGCTCAAGTCATAGTAGGAACAGGAGACTAAAGATATGATCCTTTCTATTTACCCTCATGACAGAAGGTGCAGGAAGGATGTGTCGGTGGATTCCACTGTTCCAGCTCTTTCCTCCTTTCTTACTCTTTCTCAGAGACTGGTAGAAAGCCAGAATTGGCTTTGGATTTTGTTTGCTATTGTGGCTGAATATGCATTGCATCTGAATTGACAAAGGAGCTTCATGCTGTAGATGGTCTGATTCTAGCCCTTGGATAGCCAATAATATAAGATCCATTGGCTGATAATCATGGACCCAGAGTATTGTGGTGTTCCATGTGTGGTTTTTAAGAGCAAATATGAAAACCCATGCCCTAATATTAAAAATAAACAATAAAATGCTCTACATGCATGTATAGTGAGCTGATGATGTAAACTATTAGCCATTCTAAACACTAATCCAATCACCACATGGGAATTAGGAGTGGGGAAAGCAACCATGGCCCTTAGTCACACCAGTGCACTCTGACCTTTGCAGAGTTGGGCCATTCCTTTTGCAAGCGTCATTGATGATAGGGACCATAGAAGGCTAAAGAAAGGGTAACGTTTTTCCAGAACCATTTCTTCCCTCTTGATTCCCATTCTATATAGTTACCTTTGACTCTGAAATAACCCTTATTTTAAAAAAATATCGCTCCCTCCTGCATGTGTTGCTGTTGCTTTCCTCATACCTAGGAGAGTGGAAGTGGAGAAGGGATACTGCGTCTCACAGTAATCTTCAGTGTTTATCCAGTGAAAACTGAGGATTTGAGCTGCTTTCATACTCTGACTACTCTCAGACTGGAGACAGCTGTGCTTGACAAGGCTCTGTTCCCAAAGCAAGCGCCAAAGCACACGAGACGAAAGAAAGGAAAAGTACACCCACTGACCTTCAGATTCAGAGCACAGCATGCAGGGTGCCATTAGACCATTGATTGTGCCTGTAGAGTTAAAAGTGAAAGGATTTGGAGGGAGATCACCTGTGTCTGGGTAAAAGTGAAAGGTGTTTTCACATGGGATCGTCTTGTCGATGGAAACATTTGTGACATTCCTTGAAAATGTATCTTAAAAAGTGAACTGGAATGAGTAGAAAATACATTCCCGAAAGAAAACAAACCCACTATGCCTGAAAAAGCATAACCAAGTGAGTGGGGTGGGGTACTTTCCTCTAAATTTACTGTTGTGATGTTGCCAAATTTCTGTAGGTGACAGAGACATTGTTCTAACAAATTACTGAAGGTGCAAGATCCTTCATCTTAAGAAAGAAAAGCAAAGAAAGGCCTTGCCTGTGGCAGTGACTACATGCTTCATGTTCTGTCACTGCCTTTCATATTAAAACTAACAATTGATGATGGAAAAGTCAGTGATGCACTTAGCTCTATCCCAAGGACTGCAACCCTAGGGCTGGATTGTGAGCTGCCTGCCTGCCTAGGTGTATCTGCACGCTGTGCTTCTCAGTGATGCCCTTATGGTCTGCTTGGGTATAATATCATCTTAATTTTGAAGATTGTGCTCTTAGCCTCACAGCGGGGCACCCCAATACACAGTGACACTTGCATGCCTACCCCTTCCTATTTAATCGCTGCTATTCCAGCGTCAGATACTGTCCACACCAGCAGATTCTGAACTACAGCATCAGTACCTGACACCTGTTAAAGAAACCCAAGTCTACGAAGCCTTTGCACTCTGTACGAGAGGGACAGTTGAGGCTGAAAGGATGCTGGGCTCATTGTCAGTTGCACCTTTGTCGAAAACTGCCTGCCAATTGCTTCCTGGGAATAAAGAAAAGTGTCCTTCTGTATGTTTGGATTTTTCACATAGCAAGTTTGGCAATTCAAATGTTGATAGTGCATGGATTCTGTCGCCCAGGTCCAAAGAGCATAACTTTTCTAGAACCTTCCTCTTTTCTGCCCCAGTTCAAACTCTCAATGTTCTCGTATTGTTTATTTTCCTGAGACATTATCTTTGGAATGAGTACAGTAATAAAATTCAGAAGCAAAATGTCGGCTAGGTGTTTCATAGGAATGCATTTCACATTTATAGAAAAGCCAGCATATTCGAATTAGGCGAGCAGCTTCCCAGCTTCCTGATTCTACATGTTTCTGCGTGTGTGCAACTCGACAATGCTATTTACTATGCGGTTATGGTGATGTAATGTGCAAACTTCATATGTGTGTTTTCCTGATCATTGGACACTATTAGTCCCCTATCAGGAACTGAACTTGCACATGTAACATGTATTTATTTTTAATCACAAAGGATGTATTTCTCAAAATAGCACTTTTGGAGCAGGGGAGGGAAGGAGACTGCCATGCCCTAATCCCCTCCATGTGATATGCATATGCCTGAGGTGTATAAAACATTTAGCTAGTTAATGGGCATGTTAATAAAAGCACTCTGATGCAAATTCATTTTCAAAATGAAAATATTTTTCCTTCCCCAAAGTGAGAATGCAAAATACAGTGACCAGAGCACCATGGTTATGTAGACTATTTCCCTGTGAAGGCCTAGTGTTAAGAAACAAACTTGAAAACCTATGAGGCTGAGCCAGGTTGCTAGAAAGACTTCATGGCAGGATCTGTTTTTTGGGGTGAGCTGGAGAGGCATCGCTGACTTCTGGACCTTGGATATTCTTACTCAGTTCCAAATAAGCATAGAGAAATCAGCTGGTGCCTGTGGTGCTTCATAATGTAGTAAAAAAATATTGTTCTTTAAAGTACATGATGCTGCAAGCCTGATACCTTTACAAACACTCGCACAATTTCAAAAGAAGAACTTGCTGTGGCCAGTCTCCCTGCTCCTCTGGGTGGGGTGTGATGAAGGCTAGGTGGTAGATGCTGAAGCCAAGCTTCACTGCTGCCTGGTCCTAGCCTAGTGTGGAAGCCCAGCATCCTGATAGCTGCCTGGGGATACCTACCCCATCGAACACACAGAGCTCAGACTCAAGGTCCATCTGTGTTCCCCAAGAACAATGTGAAGAGTCCTGGGACAGAGCTCATCAACTGTCAGGGGCCTATGTAGCCAAAACGTCACTGTAAGAATTGTGTTGCCTCCTGTCCTCATGTTTGTCACTGTAAAGCAAACAAAAGGCATTTTTAATTTAAAGGAGCTGCTTTTTTTAATAGCATACACTATTTAGCTTCGAACTATATTTTGTAGTCACAGAATAATCTAGACTGTAGAGGGACTTCATTGTGTTTGTGCTGTCCACGAATGTTCCAGAAAAGTGCTTTACCTGTTTCCCCCTACTCCCCGACTCTGCTGTATTCCCTCCTTGCTTCGCAGAAAACCGATCTTGTCCATATTTTCAATACCATTTTTTAATGTGTTTATGTGTATTGTTCTTTCTTTGGGTCAGTATTCTAAATGTTTACATCTGTTTGACGTTAGCCGTGTAATGCCTCTTTTTTGTTCAAAGGCAGGATTTTCTCCTCTACTAAAACAGCAAAATGTGAAGTCAACCCGAACACAACACGCATGGCACACACAGACTGGGGGCCCAGGCCCTGATTGTACACAGACATTTCCTATCAGCATACAGAAGAGTGAAACCCTCCTTCGGTCCTCTACCAAAGAATATATTATTCCCACAGGAAAAACTCAGAAAGGTGTGTAAAACCCTCAGGAGGAGGAGCAGTTATTCTATGAGACTGCTACAATTGAATAATGTTATGCTTGCTTTGACACCTAACTAAATGTGACTGGCTGCGACAAGCATTAAGAAGGTCCTAGGCAGTGTTTTCTTTAGAATTCAGGGATCATGCATTCTTTAATGGTGCTGTTTGTTTTTTTTTTATTTCTTCTTTTCTACAAAGAATAAAAAGTGTTGCCTACAAAAGTAACTGCTCATGATAATGTAAGTTAAATGGAACGTCTGTCTCTCTATGTTTTTATGTTTTTCCTTTTCTCCAAGTAAGAATTTGGTTTCAGTATCAAAATATTCTGGAGAAAAAATAAAGAAATGGAAACACGAAATATTTGTCATTTTAATTTATTAATGTCATGAGATTTGAACATTCCATTCAGGAAAATATAAAGGAAAGCATATACCATTAAATTATCTCTTGTTTTTGGTGTGAGGAACGTGTGAGTGTAAGCATTGCTAACACTAAAAACTAAAATTTATGGTGTCTGCTATACATATAATGCTACGTATTAATTTATATCAAAAGTATTCATGTAAAATAAATTGTTACTGCTAGAGTTAATTTTATATTACAAAATGAGAGTAATCTTTTTAAGAGAATTGTCCTGGCTAATATTATGCACTAGTTAAGCTGCTGTAGCTGTAGTTACTTGTGTACAGTGTTATGAACCATTAGAACAAAATTGTCCCAGTCATGTTTATCTAGGGTAAGGAAATATGCACATCTTTCTGGTATGATGAATCGGAAACCATTAAACATAATTGGCTGTTAACACAGCTGTGCATTGTGCACATGGAAACATTGTCTTTGACCACCAGATGGCGAAAGAGGATGTTTGCTTTTGGAGCCTGGGTCTAAATTGCACTATATTTTTTTTAGTAACTGTTAACCAGTTAGCAACATAGTTTATTTTATTTACACTCACAGGCTTTTGTATGTGCTTATGTTGCTTTATTCCACAGACCTAATCTAGTCCAAAATCCACTATATTGAATTAAGCAAACTATGGGGCTGGAGAGATAGCTCAACAGTAAGAGTTCTTACTCTTGTAGAGGGTTACCATCTTCACCTCTCAGTACAAGCTCGGGGTTACTAACAACCACTTGTGGTTCAAATTTCAGCATATCCAACATGTTCTTCTGGTCTCCAAGGGTGCACCTGCATGCATGCTCATGCACACACACACACACACATATAAAGATTCCTTAGAAAGAAATTGAGCACATCATTTCATTTCTTAGGTTGATATTTATTTGCAATGACTTGAATGTTTTATGTTTTCATTTATTCATTCTCATAAAATGGATATGTATACAGAGTTTTACATAAAAAGATTCCTTTATTCTCATTCTTCATAGGACCTGTTTTGAGTAACAGTCTTTCTTAGGATGTAAATTAGTTATTTGTGTCTAGATATCACACTCCCTTAGTTCTAACCTGCCTGTCTTGCTCTAATCACAAGTAATTAAGACTCTTAGAAACATACTCTCAGGGCTAAAGGAGTTTCTCAGTGTCTCAGAATACGCCTTGCTCTGCAGGGGACCCTGATTGATTAGCACAGCGAACAACAGCTTAGAACCATGTATACTTAGAACCAGGGGCTCTGACACCCTCTATGCTACCTGTAGGTACTGCACTCGTGTGGTACACAGACATGCATGCAGGCCAAACTAGAAATAAATAATAAATGTATTATTAAACAATAATTTAGGAATTAAATAATAAATTTATTATTGAACAAAATAATTTAGAAACAAAAATAAATTAGAAGCCACCTCATTAGGAAAGTGACTAACACAACCTTTAGTGAACTTGCTTCTCTGTAAGACAACTAGGTAGAAATCCTAGTAGAATATTTCTCAGTCCGTAAAAGTAAACGCAATCTTTTTGCTCTAGATCACTTAGACCTAAGATCTCAACTGCTGAGCACGCAGTTACCCAGAGTGATAAGAAAAATGAAATGTTGGGGTCATCAAATGTCATAGCTAATACAGAAATTTAGGTGAGCAATGACTGTTAGTCCCACAAAGCACTTTGATCTGAGTCACAGAGTCCAGTGCCATTGGTGCTCACTGGTCAGTGGAGTGTCTGACCCATGAAGCAAGGGCTGGATATTTTGCCACTTCTAATAAAGTTTTGTAGCTCTATTAAGTGATACCCATCATGGTACCTGTTCATAAGGAAATCTAATGGTAAAAGTAACTAGTAATCCTGGAAGGAATTGATCAATCCTAGGAGGTCCTCAACAAACCAAGGGATGACTCTGACAGCAAACCTGTGAGAGTGGCTGGAATTTGTGTGGATGAAGCTGCTCTCTGCATCAACATTTCTCAGTGAGGAAGGCTTATGCAATGTGCATTGTGTGCCTTCAAGGGAAGTTGATTTCCTTGGTACGATTTTAGGCAGAAATTATCATTTACAATCTCACATCACAGATCTCCTCACACACAAAGGCACATATGTAAGAGAAGTACATTTGTGTGTGGTATGTATGAAGGCATATGATTTTTTTCCTCATGCATGTGGTCATATATGTATGTATGAATACACATGTGTACATGTGCATGCATATACCCAAATGTTTACATGGGTGCTGAGGAGTAGATTCAGGTCCTTACTTGCAGAGTGAGCATTCTACCTGCTGAGCCAACTCCTCAGCCCTCACAGTCTTTTGAAGGAAATTATTTCTGGGTGGTTCAAAGTAAGCTTCCCCATGCATAATGGAATATCTGAGAATTACTCTTTTGGCTTTTTCTAAGTAGATCTGTGAACACTCCTCTTAAGGATGAGAATATTGGCCACTTTCAAATAACATCACGGACACATGAAAGTTACACACAATTTTTATTGTTCATCTTTATCACAAGCTTCTAGGTTGAAAACAGACTTCACTTCTGATCCAAATGCATCTCCAATCCCACATCAAAGTCTCACTTCAGGAAAGCAGGTGTACAGACTTCCCATTCTTCAATAATCAAGGAACAGGGGGATTCAGAGGTGTGCAGGAGCAAGGCTCTATTAACACTCTGCTTAATTAACTGTCTGCTATCCATTTCTCCTTCTGGACGTAAGAAAGCAGAGTTGCTTCAGTAATGAGGAAGCAGGACTGTCTGAGTGTCCTCACCACACAGAACTTACATTGACTGTATGTTTCCAACTAGGCAGATGTTTTACATATTGTAATGTAAAATCCTGCCTATTATTTCAAATCTCAAAATAATTCGAAAGGCTTGGGGAGAGGCCCCCAAGATAGCTTATAAGGGAAGCTACTAAGATATTTCATACCCTTTCTTCCTTTACACTGTAGACTCAAGGATTTTTTTTTTTCGTTTTCAGTACTAAACATTTTCTTATAAAATCTTTATCAAAGATTTTACTGTGGAGAAAAAGTTACAGGAAATCAGTTGGTGTCTTGAAATAGTCAACATTTTGAAAGAAACTTGGAAAATTATCTTCAAATTAGAGTGCTGTTTGCAAGATAAGCCCTCTTATGGCACACCAGGGGAGCATCAGGAAGATAGCAAGGGGTGGGGTGTGGAGGAGGCTCAGTCCCTAAAGCTTTTGTCTTGCAAGTCTGAAGATCTCAGATCCCCAGAAGTCTTGCTTTTAAAGGGCCAACATGGGTGTGCCCTTTTAATCCCAGTGCTGCCAAGGCAGAGAGAGATCTCTGGATGCTCACTGACCAGATAATCGAACATACTTGCTAAGTTCTGGACTAGTGAGATGTCCCCCTTCCAGCTTCTGTTTGCATGCTCCCTCTCTCCTTCACCCATCCCCATGTCCTCCCCCCTCCTTTTCCTTCTCCTCCCTCTTCTTTTATTGATCTCTCAGAGGAAGATAGATGCTTTTGTGCAAACTTTTCTTTACAAAATCTTCACTTCAAAAGGACCTGGACTGATCAAGATTCTGTTTCACCAGGCAACTGAGTGAAGCTGGAAGTGGGAGATAATGGTCCCCCCAGGAAGAGCACAGCAATTCGTCATCCAGTGCCAAATGGTCAGTGCTGAAAATTTACAGATGGGAAACATTTTATGGATACAGCAGGTTATATTAGGAATATATATGTATATATGTATATGCATATATGTGTGTATACAAATACACATATGCGTGCAATAACAATTGATTTTTAAAAAGAAACTAAATTTGAGAAAAAGAAACTATGACTTTGAAGGAAAGCAAGGAGGGGTATATGGGAGGGCTTGGGGAGAAGAAAGGGAAGAGGGAACTTTTGTAATTTAAATACAATCTCAAAAATAAAAAGATTCCTGTTCTCTACCTATAGATACTTTCCTTTGTATCAATTTTTACAGTTTTAACTGCATACTCTACCAAACACAGTAATTTCTGAGGAGTTTTTTACAGTGCAGACTTCATTTTATTTTTTTAGGGAAAATAATTTTAATGCCCTTGGTATTATACTCATCACCTTACAAATAAAATTATAGAAACCCGAACTTCAGGCTAATATGAGGGCAAACTATCTAGAACTTTTGTGTTTTACATTAAGAAGACCATCAGAGTTGCCAGCACTCAGTGTGCACTGACTAGGCACCACAGAAGCACTCTCTATGTGTGGCTGCATTAACACAGCAGCCCTATGGGAAAAGTTGCTCTTTGTAGTATTGCTTCTAAATGAATGAACTAAAGACACAAATTAAATTGCTAAAGCTACACAACCATTAAGTACTTGGTAGATTGTATGACTTTGAAATCCATACCTCTAATGAGCAGTGCTAAATAAGTATTACCTATTAGGTGGAAATATTGAGAACAGATAATTCATTTTAAATTTCAAAAGAATGGCATTGGAATGTTCTTTTGAATTACTCTGCCGGCTCTGACCCTAGTATGTACAGAATATAGGAATATCTCATCAGAGAGACTTAAATTTAGGAGGCTTTGCAAGTTCAGGGCCAGAGGGAGAAAGAACACTTTACCTCCAAACTAGGGTCCTTGCTCCTTATGTTCGTTCTTTCTTCTTCCTTCCTTCCTTCCTTCCTTCCTTCCTTCCTTCCTTCCTTCCTTCCTTCCTTCCTTTCTTTTTATTATTTTGTTTAAAAAAGGATATGGTGGATGTTAGGACAGGCCAATTTATAGCCATGGATCTATTCCAGGTAGTAGCTGGGCTGGTCAACCTGCTAACTTTCCCTCATAGTCACTACCAGGGCAAGCTCTCTGGCACAGCCCAGGCTTGCTTGCCCTTGTAGCAGGCAGCAAAGATCAGGACCAGTTCTCCTGTTCTCAGGTCCCCAAATCCAGCGCACTCACACTCACACCACCAGGGCCAGCTCTGTTGTTGCCCAGTCAAGATGTAGAGCCCTCTCTCCTGACTCCTGAGGGTATGGGGAAGGGGGCAGTCAGCCCTCCTGCTCTCATGCGCTCAGGTCTAGCTTACCTGCTAGGTCACTCCAGACAACAGGGTCAGCTCGAGTGTACTGTCCAGGTGGGTGCTGCAACGATTGAGGAGCAGGACTTGCCTTCTTACTCTAAGGACCCTGGGACCAGCTCTCTTGGCTGCTGCAGGTAGAAACGAGGGGAGGGGGAAGGTAACTTTCTGCCACCACATGACAGATGGAAGTGGGGGTCAGCTCTGCTACCATCATGTCCCAAGGCTGATTTACCTGTGTCCCTGACAATGGGTTTCAACTCTAGTGTGCTACTCGGATGGGATGCAGAGCTCACTCTGCAGTGTGCAACAGCTGGGGAGGGGCCGGGCCACTTTCATGACCCTGGGGCCAGCTCTCTCACCTGATGCAGCCTTCTCCCACCCATTCAGCCACATGGCAAATGGGGAACGGAGTGTCAGCTCCCCTGCTCTCACACCCTCAGAGTTGGCTCACCTACTTCTATCACCTGTGTGCTGTCCTGGTGAGTTGCACACCCATGGTGAGGGGTGGAGCCATCTTTTCCAAGTTCATGATGGGGGGGGGGTGACCTGATAGCCTAGGTCAGCTCTTTTGCCACACTATCTAGTAGTATCCAGTGAGGGGCCAGGCCATCTATCCCAGGGTCAACAAAGGGAGGGGCTAGCTTAGCACAGCCTACAGATTTCCACATGTGTGGTTCCTAAGACCCCCTGTGCTAATGCCAAGCATGAACATCATCGCAGAACCCAGCTGACCACAAAACCAGACATTGTCCTCAGCAGCAGGTTGGAACCCGGACATCACCATGGCCCTGGTATCAGCACATGCCACCCAGATCAGTAAGACTCTGGTGGCTGTATGGTCCTCAGACCCCAACATGATCCCAAGTGGCTGATTACAGCCTGGGCATCCTCAGAGCCCTTAGTAATAACTGGATCCATGAACATCCCCCCCCCCAGACCCATGCTGCTGCTGGGCCATGCACCAAGACATGGCCTTAGGCAGTGAACTGGCACTGGATGTCTCCCCAGGTAGCAGAATAAGTCACCCAGATAGATCAGTATGACCCCTGCAGCAGCGTGGAGGTGGTCTCAGAAGACTGGCCAGACCCCATCATCTTCATGGCCCTCAATGGTAACAGGAGCCGTGGACATCAACTCAGATCCTGGATGCCATAGGACCAAAGACCCAGAAGACCCTCCGTGGCAGCCCTGGTCCAGATGACACCATGGACCCGGGGTGACAGTGCGAGTCAATCTTAACAGAATGGTCCTGACAACAGCACGGTCCTCAGATGCCCACCTGGCCATGGGCTGTGGCCCAGGCCCTGGGTATCTATGTGGTCTTTGGTGACCTCATGGGCCACGGACATCAATACAGACCCCAGGTGTGGTAGGACTATGGACCCAGGCATGGTCCTAGGCAGTAGCCTGGGCACTGAAGTCACCAGGGTCCCAGGTAGTAGTGCAGACCACCCCGATTGGCATGGCCCCCCATGGCAGTGTGGCCTTTGAACACCAACATGGCCCCAGGTGGTAGCTCAGACCCCTGGTATCAGTATGGCCCTCAATGGTATCAGGAGCCACAGACATTAACACAGACCCTGGCTACAGTAGGGCCACAGACCCAGACATGATTCTTGGCAGCAGTCATGGCCTAGACAACACTGTGGCCCCAGATGACAGTGCTGGCAACTCAAATCAGCATGGGCCCAGTGGTGCCTCAGCCCCTGGACACCAGTATGGTCACAGGCTGCGTCTTAGGCCCCGGGCATCTGTGTAGCCTTTGTTGGCCACATGGGCCACTGGATATCAGCATAAACCCTTGCTGTGGCAGGACCACAGACCCAGACATGATCCTCTACAGCATCCCAGGCCCAGATGTTACCATGGCCCCAGGCATCAGAACAGGCCTTTCAGATTGGCATGGTTCTCCACAGCAGTGTGGCCCTCAAATACCATCATGGCCCGAGGTGGAAGCCCAGACTACAGGCCTCTGCACTGTCTTCATTGATGACAGGAGCCACAGACTTCAACACTAGCCCCCCTGCTGCTTCAGGGCCTAGAAGCAAGACTTGGCCCCTGGCAATACCTCAGGCCTGGACTTCACCCTGAACTCAGGTGGCAAGCAGGTCATTCATATCAGCTGGTTCCTCACTACCTTCACCTCTTCAGATCTGCCTCTCTCCTCAGCTAATTAACAGTTCTCTCTCTCTCTTCCATTTCCCCACCTTGTACTGACTCAACATAGTGGCCCCATGATGCCTAATGGGTTCCTGATTGAGTCTCAGGTGGCACTTGGTTGAGTCCTGCCCACCTCAATCACAAGGCATGGCACAGAATTGCTGCTTTTCATTTCTTATGTGCCCAAGGCCTAGAAACCACAGCCTTGCTATGATAGTGACGACTTCCCAGCACCAAAGGCTCCTGGATAGTTGTGCCCCGCCCCCCAGACCATGAGGTGTCTGAGGGAGCCACCTGTGTGCTCTGCTTCTCAGGCCTGGGAAGTGTACCATGCAGGTCCTGGATAGTTAACAATTTTAAAATTTTAAATGTATTTTACTCATACTCTTCCTCTTCTCCAAGTCCTTCCAGATCGTCTTCTCTTCCTATGCCATCCAACTTCAAGTTCTTTCTCAAACAAAAAAGAAGGAAGGGAGGGAGGGAGAGAGAACAGCAATAAAACTCCCAAAACAAAGAAAACCAAATGAAACAACACACACAGGTTTACCAAAACAACAAAAACTCATAACTAAATAAAAGCACACACAAAAACCTGTGGAGTCCATGTTGGGCACTCCTGAACATGCGGCCTGCCCTGGAGTGGTTGATGTACCCAGTGCTATTCCCATGAAGAAAACAGATTTTCCCTCTCCCAGCAGGTAGAATTGACAGTTCAGTTGCTAACCTTTACTGGGGTGGCTAGGTTTTCTTTCTTTCATTCATTTATTCGTTTTTTTAAAAAATATAACGAAATATAATATAATGAGATAAAACAAAAACTAATATCAAGATTAGACAGGACAAACTAAAAAAGGAAAAGAGCCCAAGAGAAGGCACAAGTACTAGAGACCCACTTTCCCACTCACTCAGGAATGCCACAAGAACATCAAACTGGAAGCCAGAGAAGCTGGTGTAGACCCATGCAGGCCCTGTGTGTGCTGCCTCGGTCTCTGGTTCCTATGAGCTGTGATCATGTTAACTTATAGGGCCTTGTTTCTTGGTGTCCTCCATGCCCTCTGACCCTTACCTTCTTTTAGCCTCTTCTTCTCTGGGGTTCCCTAAGCACTTGGGAGAAGGGTCTGATGGGAACATCCCATTGAGTTTAAGTGTTCCAAACTCTCTCACTCTGCATAATGCCTTGCTGTGGGTCTCTGTATTTGTTCCTATCTGGTGCAGGAAGAAGCTTCTCTGATTATGGCTGAAGCGATGCTCTGATCTATGAGTACAATAGAATATCATTAGAAATTGTCACTACATTTTTTCTGCCTTTAAAGCAGGATTATTTGGTTTTACCCTAGGCCCCTGGATAGATCCCCAGAGCCCGAGTCTCAAGTTCTTGGTCAAGCAATGTTGGGTATGGGTTCTGTCTCATAAAGGGCACTGTAAGTCAAGTCAGACTTTGGTTGGTTACTCTCACAAGCTTTGGTTCTCCTTTGCCCTAGCATATCTTGCAGACAGGATATATTGTAGGTCAAAGTTTTTGTGGCTGGGTTGGTGTTTAGTTATGTCTTTGGTATCTCTCAGGGTGCCTTTCTGCACAAAAACACTAGAGGATAGGACTGGAGGCTCTGTGTAGGCTTCAAAGAGACTTCTCTATATCCAGTGAGTTGTGTGTTTTATCTTTAGCAGCTGGCCCTTGCCATGAGTTTGTGGAGAGCAA
Organism: Ondatra zibethicus; assembly: GCA_004026605.1. Classification (NCBI taxonomy): domain Eukaryota; kingdom Metazoa; phylum Chordata; class Mammalia; order Rodentia; family Cricetidae; genus Ondatra; species Ondatra zibethicus. The sequence continues at coordinate 33,505 of PVIU01017831.1, forward strand.
CCTATTGTCTTGGTAACAGCTGGATTGCTTGGGAACTCCTATGGGGCACCTTTGACCAACAACTCAATTAGATATAACCAAATCCTAGAACTAGAAGGATTGTTTGGTGACAAGAGATGGCCAGTTGGGATTCTGTCTCCCGATTATTTAGCAATTTCATATAGATCACCTTTGTATATGTATTTATTTAAGAACTTTCCATACTTTGCTTCAAATTCCCCTTAACTTTAGCATTCTTTTTCAGTATCTATTTCCTCCTACAGCCCCCCTCCCGCCTTCTGACCTTTTTATCCTCCCATTCCAGGTTCCCCTATCCCCAGTCCATCTGTAATTTTCTATTCTATTTTCCTTTTCTAATGAGATATATCTATTTCCTCTAGTCTCTTACTCTATACCTATCCTCTATGGTTCTTTAATTATAGATTGGTTATCACTGAATTAACAGCTAATGTGCACACATAAGCAAATGCAAACCATATTTGTCTTTCTGGGTCTGGGACATCTCACTCTCAAATAATTTTCCTTGTTCCATCTATTTACCTGCGTATTTTATGATGTCATTTTTTTAGTAATGACTGGGTGTTTTATTTAGGGTTTCTATTGCTGCTAAGAGACAAATTTTATCTTTGTTGGCTGTAACATACTTCTTTTTCTCGGACTGGCTCTGCTCCCTGTTAGCAGTGTTCTGTGGCAGGTATCACCATAGCTCTGACATCTCCAAAGTTTTGAAGTCTCCAAGGCAATCCAGGCTTCACCTTCACAGCTTCACACACTGAGCTTTCTAGATGTCCATACAGGGACACCCCAGACACACACTCAGCAGCTTTCCTTAGCAATAGGGGGAGATTACATAGCCCCTTTTATCTCTCCTTGATGCTAAAGCCAGAAGCACTTGATCAATGCTGCCGCCAAATTCTGATGCTTTCTGGAGCTGGAACATGGACTCTCCATCCAATTACATGTTCACCTGCTTTCTGTTTTTTATAGTTTCCTTCATTGTCTAAGCCTGGCTGTCTGAAACTCAGAGATCCACTTACCCATCTCCTGAGTGTTGAGAATTAAAAGAGTGGACCACCACTCCTGGACCTAAACTGCTCTTTAATTCCTCTTCCCAGCTTGGAAGCTTAGCTGGGTGGGGTCTTGCTCTAAGTTCATCACTCCTTTTATTGCAGTTAGTACCAGGCTTTTCTTTAATCTGTTTACCATTTTGTATTTTTCCTTGCTCAGCTTGCCCCTTTTCATTAGAGATCTGCATAAGACTGGCCACTAATAACAACATAACACAATCAATGCTAGGTTGTTTGGAAATCTCTTCTGTCAAAGCTGTTAATCCATAACTGTTCAATTTATCCATAAGCAGATTTTTTGGACAAGTGCAGAAAGCAGTCACGTTTCCTTGCCAAAATATCAGAAGAACAGTCTCTTGGCCACATATTAAAATTCTTCTTGTCTGAAACCTGAAATCTCTTGAGCCCTTCCCCTACATTTCAAATCAACCTTAGCACACTGTCTTCCATGTCCATAGTAGGATGTCCCATTAAGTCCCACTTAAAATATTCAACTGCTTTTCTAATCCAAAACTCCGACTTCCACATCCCCCCAAACAAAATTATGGTCTGGCCTATCACAACAATAGCCCAGTCCCTGCCTGGTACCAACTTCAGTTTTAGTTAGGGTTTTTATTGCTGTGAAAAGACATTATGAACAGCAATTCTTATAAAGGGAAACATTTAATTGAGTGGTTTACAGTTCTGGGGTTCAGTCCTTTATCATCATGTTGGGACACAGCAGATGCAGGCAGACATGGTGCTGGAGAAGAAGCTGGGAATTCTATATGTTTGTTCCACATGGAATAGAAAGTGAACTGAGACACTGGGCATGACTTAAGCATATATGGGACCTGAATGCCCACCCCATAGTGACACACTTCCTCTAATAAGGCCATACCCACTCCAACAAAGCCACACCTCATAATAGTGCCACTCCCTATGAGCTTATGGGGGCCAATTACATTCAAACTACCACAGGCTGACTTACAATTCAGAGGTTTGGTCTGAATTGTAACCTCTGTTACATGTTAGCATCATGGAAGGAAGCATGATGGCATGCAGGTAGACATGGTGCTAGAGAGGTAGCTGAGAGTTCTCCATCTAAATCAGCAGGCAACAGGAAGATACAGTGAGCCACTAGGCCTGGTTTGAGCTTCTGAAATCTCAGCGCCCACCACCCATGACATACTTTGAGTTTCTCTCCATTTAATTTGATGTTGGATATAAGCTTGCTGTAAAAGTGCTTTTATTATATTTAGGTATGTCTTTTGTATCTCTAATCTCACCAGGACTTTTATCATGTAGGAGTGTTGAATTTTTGTCAAAAGCCTTTTCTGAAGCATGATTAATAAAAACTCAGGGTCAGAAATTGGGATTCAACCTGATTTGAAAAGCAAAACAGCCAACCATTGGCTCTTACTTCAACCTCAATCTGAAAATGGTGATCCTGCCTCCAGGAATCTCAGAATGAGACTCTGTCTCAGAGCTGTCTTGCCCCATCTATTATTCCTCTCTAGGGCTGGGATTAAAGGCATGCACCACCCAATTTCTATGGTAACTAAAGTGGCTACTGGGATTAAAGGTGTGTGTTACCATAATCTGGTTTATAAGGCAGAACAGATCTTCAAAGCATCTTTATTTATTAAAATACATTTGAAATGCCACTATACTTCCTGAATCTACTGTGTTATTTTTTTCTTTCAGTGTGTTTATATGGTGGATTACATTTTCTGATTTTTATATATTGAAGCATCGCTGAGTCTTTGGGATGAAGTTTACTTGATCATGGTTGATGATCTTTTTGATGTTTTTGTGTTCATGGATTCAGTTTGTAATCATTTTGTTACGTATTTTTTATATATATGCCCATAAGAGAAATTGGTCTATTTCTTTTTCTTTGTTGTGTTTTTATTTGATTTGGGTATCATGCTAACTATGGCCTCATGAAATGAATTTGGCAATATTTCTTCTGTTTTTATTTTGCAGAATAATTTGAAGTATATTGGCAGCAACTCTTATTTGAAAATCTGGTTGAATACTGCCATAAAAATATATAATCTTGGGCTCACTTATGGTTGGAAGACTTTTAATGACTGCTTCTATTTCTCTGGAGTGGGTATAGATCTATCAAATTGCTTATCTGATCCTGCTTTAACTTTCATAAATGGTTTCTATAAAGAAAATTAGCTATTTCTTTTAGTTTTTCCATTTTTGTGGAGTAGAGGTTTTTAAAGTATGTCCTTTTGATTCTCTGGATTTCCTTGCTGTCTGTTATGCCCCCCTTTTCATTTCCTATTTTATTAATTTGGATACCCTCTCTCTGTTTTTGTTTTTTTACTTGGTTTAAATAAAGTTTGTTAATCTTGTTGATTTTTCTCAAAGAAGCAACTCTTTGTTTCATTGGTTAGTTATAGAGGAAGGAAATAGGGAAGAAACATGTATCTCCTTGGAAAGGAGAATTAGAATAGATCTTATGGGTAGAGTGTGAGCATGGCAGGATGAAAATGGGAAGACCGGGTGAGGGAGGGAATGTGGGGAGAGGCAGCTATTGTGAAATATTATTTTATCTGGGTAAATATGTGTTACATTTTTAAGCTATGAAATATTACTTTAACAGTGTAAAGGGGGGTTACATTTATTCATGCCACATTTGTTTAATGATGTAAAGATGTGATACATCTGTTTCACCTTGCCTGCCTCAGGAACCTGGTTAGGTCTAATAAAAAACTGAACAGCCAATAGGTTGGCAGAAGAAGGATAGGCAAGGCTGTTGGGCAGAGAGTATAACTAGGAGAGGAACAAAAGAAGACGTGGAGAACCAGGGAGATGGCTTGGGCCAGAAACCAGGCAGCTGCCAGCCAGCATGCATGAGAATCAGTGAAAGTAAGATATACTGAAGAAGCAAAAGGTAGATAAAGAGGCACAGGTTACCTAAAGTTAAAAGAACTAGCCACAAATGAGACAAAGTAAGGCCAAGCATTCAAAACTAATAAGTCTCCATGTAATGATATGGGAGCTGGTTGGTAGCCAAAAAACAATTAAGTTTGGTACAAGAAGTTAGAATTGAGTGAGGGGCATCTGAGAGATTGTATGAAAACCTAGTGCTGTGTGGTTTCGCCCTAAAATATATGCAGGTGCTTTTAATGAGGTCCTCTAATAATGGGGCAACAAAATTCCAATGATCCATCTCTTGTCTCCAAAGGAGTCTTCCTGTACCAGAACTGGGCTGCATTCAGTTAAGTTGTTGACCCATGGAAATCACCAAACAACAGGCTGTTGCTAAGAGAATGGGTTGCTCTCAGTAAACTAACTACAGAGGTTCATTGCCGAGGACAACACCCATAAAACTCATTGAATGTGGAGAAGTCAATGTGGAGCCTACATGGAGACTTCACCTATAGAGTCTAGTGTTTTTAGTGTGGGAAGGTGCTCTTCAGACTATCAAAAGAGAAATGAAAGCAGCAACCCAGCCACCAAAAACCTTTGACCAAAATATGTCTTGCCTGCAATATATGCTAGGGCAATGTTGCACAGACCTCGTCAGAATAGACAACCCATGTTTGATCTGACTTAAGGCACACTCTGGCAAAAGAAAGGTTTATTGTGTGCATGCTACAAGCCAGCATGGACCTCGTCAGCACAGCAGTACCCCACCCTACTAGCGGGCATTATTTAAAGGCAAAAACCTGAAAAGTTACAGTAAGAGTGTGGGGTGATGGGTTCAGTACTGATTGGCTCGTGTCTAAGGACTTTTCAGAAATCTTATTTTTGAACCTCTCCTGTGTTTGTCAAGCTTTCTTATTGGCTGACCTTCGAGGAGGGACATTCTGTAGTTATCTGTACTTTCTAGATGGCTACCCTGCTACTTTTGCCCCTAGCCATTTCTGAGGACTGGAATATTTTATGGGAAATAGCTTATACAAGAGACAAGATGGAGGTGGAGGATAAAATGGAGGAATTTTGGCTCTTCACACTCCACTAGATGGAACCTGACTCTGGGTGACCATGAACCAGAGACTAGATAGCCCAGGGACCTTGGGTAAAACCAAATATTAATAGTCTAAAGGGAAATAAAGTAACAATAAAATGACTCCTAATGATATTCTGCAAAACTTATACATAGATGCATAGTGTTCCAGGTTTCCTGGATAGTTTGTGCCAGGAGATTTTTAGATTTAACATTTTCTTTTACAGATGTATTCCTTTTTTTCTATTATGTCTTCAACTCCTGAGATTCTTTCTTCTATTTCTTCTGTTCTGTTAGTGAAGCCTGCCACTGCAGTTCCTGTTTGAATTTATAAAGTTTTCACTTCCAGATTCCCCTCAGTGTGAGTTTCTTTACTGATACTCTTTCCACTTTCAGGTCTTGAATGGTTTTAACCCTTTCCCTTCCACTGTTTGTGTTTTCATAGATTTCTTTCTTTTCCTCTTTAAAGACCTCCATCATAATCATAAATGATGGTTTCAATCTTTTCTTGTGCTTCAGGTATGTTGGAATATTCAGGACTCCTGTGGTAGGGTTACTGAGCTTTACTGGAGACAAACTATCCTGGCTGTTTTGGTTGTGTTTTTATGCCAGTTTCTATGAGCATCAGGGATTGAAAATATTTTAATTTTGGTTGCTGTTATATGATCGTGTATTCATTGGTAGGGTGTTCCTGGATTTCTGTTTTCTCTCTGGTTCTTAGGAAGGTGTGGTATCTGTATGTTGCCTGGTAGGAAAATTTTCTGTGGTTCTGATAGGTATGAGCACTGGAGGCTCCAGGTGAGATGTGTTTCTGGACACTGGGATCTGACACTTAGGAATGGGCATGGCTGAGGGGTGGGTGCGGGGCTTCGCAAGAGGGAGGAAAGCAGGTGTTTCACCAGAATCTCCTTAGTCACCTGGGGATAGGGGAGCGAGTGGGTGGAATCTACAGAAGATCAGTTACAGAGCTGGGGACTGGGCCTGGAGGCATGGAGGGAGAGATGAAGATCTGCAGTTAGCCGCCAGTGAGTTCAGAGTGTGACAGCGTTACTGTAAATTGTTGAAGATAGGAGGTATAGTGGTATATTATTTGTGTTTTGGTAAATAAATCTTGCCTAAAGACCAGAGGCAAAGTTAAGCTAGCAGAAGTCAGGCAGTGGTGGTACACACCTTTAATCCCAGGATTTGGGAGACAGAGACAGATGGATCTCTGTGAGTTCAAGGCCACCATGGGCTACACAAGATCAATGCAGAAACAAATTCAGGTGGTAGTGGCCCACAACTTTAATCCCAGTACTAGGGAGTCATATGATTTTAATCTCAGCACTAGAGGGGATGTAAAATGAAAGGAGAAAGAGACTTAGTCTGCTCAGTCTGTTGTTGCTCAGCCTTGGCATAGGTAAGACTTCTCTAGTGGCTGACTGCCTTGCTTTTCTGGTTTTCAAGTTGAACCCTGATTTCTCTCTCCGGATTTTTAAGGAGGGCTGGGATACTTTGTGGGAAAGAGTCACTGAGGGTGTTTCCTTTGCACTATATCTTGCCTTGCCCCTTCCTGTGTTCCCTTTTTCTCCTCTTCCCACCCACCAAGGATGATGGCCTCCACCAGTTACCACTGCGACGGTGCCCTCCTAAGCACTAAACAGTCACAGTTTAAACCCACTGATGCTGTGAGACAAGCAAGTCATCTCCTAAGTCTTTCTCTCTGGTGTTCTCTCAATGGAGATGAAGACGGCTACTGTAGAGAATCTGCTTTGAAGTTACAACTTAATTTCCAGGTGTAAAGCAAAAGTAGCAATATAGAATATACAAGAAAAACCTCTTCAGTGTCTAATTTGGGGAAATTATACTTTTCCCATTAAAAAATGGAAAAATGGAAAGAGAGAAGCCCCATGTGTATAGAGAATTGTTTTGTCATCTCTTTCAGCCCATCTGGACCAAACAGCACAGATGGCCAAGCTAGCTTCAGGACTGGGGTTTCATGCCATGCATGATACAGCACCAGAGAAGGTAAATCAGCACCTGTGCATTTCATTTTGTGTTCACTGCTGTGCTCGCAGGCAGCAGTGTGCATTAGCTCTCTTTTGTTGCTAGACCCTGAGCAAGAAAATTGTTATTTTCTAAATAAAGATGTTCTTTTTCTACAATTTTCCATTCAAATTAACAAGGTGGTGCTAATAAAACCTAAAAACAAGGAAACAAAGAAAACCCATTATCAGCTTAATTAAATGTGATACTTTTGGACTTAGAAATCTCTATGGCCAAGACTTAG
>PVIU01017832.1:0-40731 GCA_004026605.1 Ondatra zibethicus
TTCTTCATTTGTATTGCTTTCATTGGTTGAATAATGAAAACTGCCTCGGCCTTTTGATAGGGCAGCCCTTAGGTGGGTGGAGTAGACAGAACAGAATTCTGGGATAGAGAAGGAGAGTCAGGGAGAGTTGCCTGCCATGAAGCTGCCAAGTCAGACAAGCTGAATCTTTCCCGGTAAGCCATGACTTGTGGTGACACACAGATTATTAGAAATGGGTTAAACAAATATGTGAGAGTTAGCCAATAAGAGGCTAGAGCTAATGGGCCAGGCAGTATTTCAATGAATACAGTTTCTGTCTAATTATTTCGGGCATAAGCTAGCCAGGCACCAGGAGGTGGGAGCCGGGTGGCCGCCGGGACCAAAAGCAGGCCCATGCCTCTTACTACAATGTGTTTTATATCTGTCACTTGATATACTACAAGTGTAATTTTCTTTGTTAGTTATGCCTTTCTCCCTGTCCTTCTCCCTTTCCCTCTCCCTCTCCCCTCCCCACTCTCTGGTTTTTTCCAGACAGGATTTCTCTGATTAACAATCCTACCTGTCCTAGAACTAGCTCTATAGACCAGGTGGCTCCTCTTTTCATTACCCGTAAAACTAAAGGTCCTTGATGAAAAGAACTACAGCGTAAAATTTGGAGTGGTTAATTTATTCATTCAATATGTATTTGTTGAATGACTGTTAACCTATAAGACAATAGCTGGTATTATGGGGAATGTAAAAAACAATAAGAAACTTCACTCAATCTATGTTGTTATTTGCAATGCCATAAACAAATTCTCTAAGCCTTTTAAGACAGTGGAACAATGTACTCACTGCAATTGATTCATATGATCAACCAGGATATGACATAATATTAGTCCAAGCAGCATAGTATGTAAATGAATAGAACTATCAAAGGTTGCTTCTTACCCCTTTGTGAATTAAAGGAGTCATGACTTATTAATCAGAAACCTCTTTACCATTAAAACAGATTTAGACAAATTATAGTCATTAAGGATAATATTCTGCATCATGTTGCCCTCAGTGTCTGAGTCACATCTTAAAAATAACATTCTTGGCCAGGCATTATAATGCACACCTTTAATCCTAACCCTCTGGAGGCAGAGGTGGGCAGATCTCTGTAGGTCCAAGACCAGCTTGATCTACAGAGGGTGTTCCCAGACAGCCAGGGCTATACAGAGAAACTCCATCTTAAAGAACCAAAATATAAAAAAGTAAAATAGTAAACTAACATTCTTTGAAGCTGAAAAGGTAGATTTGTGTTTAAGAACACTGGCTGCTCTTTGATAGGACACTGGTTTGATTCCCAACACTCATATGCTGACTCCCAATCATCTATAACTCCAGTTCCAGAGATCTGATACTCTCTTCTGCCTCTGCTGACACCAGACATTCTCTTGGTGAACAACCATACATGCAGGCAAGACATCCATATGCATAAAAACATACTAAAAGAAAATAAAATTTGAAAAGTATTATTTAAAATGAATATCCTTTGAGGAGATCAGTGGTGTTCTACATATTAAAAGCCTGCTATTGCTCACACATCTCTATGAGTCCATAGACAGCACTTATGTACTGAGCATGCGCATCAAAGAGAGAAGGAGTTTTAAATGAAGGAAGAAAGAAAAAGTAGAATTCAACTGCTTACTGTAGGAAGAATTTTAGTTAAATCTCTAGGAGACCACATTTAAAAAAAAAAAAAACTAACCTTAAATAGTATATTGACTTTTTAACTCATAGAAAATAGGGGTGTGCTGCATAAATGAATAGATAGAAACCTAGGGGACAAAATTCCCCAATGGAAAGGGGGCATCTGCTCTTCCACAGCTAAGGACCAGACAGCTGAGGTTATTTTCAGTTTCCTGTCTGATAAGACTCAGGAAGGAGCCTAAACAATGCAAGCCAAAGCAGCTCTTTTGCTCTTTCTTCTCACCCCCTCCCAACTACTCCAAGATCTGTTTTTGCCACAACTTCGTAAGAATTTCAATTACTTGTTCCCTGAACAGTCCTGCAGAGAGGCTCTGCCCCCAGCCCCCTTTTTATACATGAAGATATTGAGGTTAAGTGATTTTCTCAGGGTTACAAAGGGACCTCCCAGCAATGGGGAATGAGAATCACTATTTCAACCTTCCTGTGGGTGAATAGATTGAGTTTCTGAGCAGCTTTGCCATTGTATTGCAAAGGAGTCACTCAAATGCCTGGCTGGGTGTGTAAGCCCTAGACATGAAAGGGAGGCCACAAGAAGAGCATTTTCTTTCTCATTAATGACATAAGCAATTGTCCTAAGTTGGAAAGAAAGGCCCTGTAGAAAAAGAGTCCTTTTTTAAAATAGTACAAACAGCAGGACACTCAATTTGGGAGCCTCTGTCAAGGAGACTGTTGTCATCTGTCTACTTACAGACAGTGCTGCCGAGGAAGCAGGACTCCAGATTGGAGACGTGGTGCTGTCTGTCAATGGCACTGAGGTCACCAGTGCTGAGCATGCAGAAGCTGTGCACCTTGCAAAGAAAGGTAAGTGGGCCAGTTACAGACTCCAGAGTTCACCGAAAATGCTCAGCACTCGTTACACAGGGAGCTCGAGCGTGAGAACGTAACAGTTACAAAGGGATGCTTTGAATGCGCTGTGATCCACATGGTGGTTTATCCTAGTCATTAAATCTCACTTCTGAACCACACACACTTTGTATCATCACCCATAAAATATTTTTGTCAGCAAGCAAAATATACTCTACTACCAAAACATTTCTTTAATTAAGAAACAAGGATATTTTTCTCATTAGAATTTGTTTACTATTTCTTTTCATTTCTTTTTACATATATTCCTTCCCTTCATTTTTCCATTGGTTAACAAAGAAAGTTTGTAGAGGTAAAAATCTCAGGGTTTTATTGTGGTACTGTGGTGTGTATGCATGTGTGTGTGTGAGAGAGAGAGAGACAGAGACAGAGACAGGGAGAGAGAGAATTTCCTTAGGATCACCTGAGGTCTATGTGTCAAGCAGTTCCAACATAGGTGGAGCCACCACAGGAGTGGCGATGGTGTATCCCCTGCACCATTGCATCCATCCATAGAAAGCTTGTGAAAAGATTAATGCCATTGTTCTCTCTAAAAAAACAACTTTCTTCAGCACCGTGTTAGAAGTCCTTAAAGTCTTATACATTCAACTAGAAAATACTTTTATTCTGTCACGGGATTGTTTAATGTGGTATCTTATTCCTGAAAGTTATATGGATGCTGTGATGATCCTGAATCATTATTAGACAATGAGATATTATTTAAAATGTGCATTTGGGATAAGCATTGGGTGCCCTGCCATGTGTCACTTGCCTTCTTTCATGCTTTGGGGTTACCAAGAGCTAAGAGTTCTCACATAGAGGCTAACATTTGAAAACCACTTACAAGTTAAGGTCGTAAGCATTCTTCTTAACTATTCTGAATTGTTTTCAGGTAAAATTTGACTTGGCACTTTATTGCTCTAATAGATGTATACTAGGTATGCCAGGAACACAAGGACATTATCAGTTAGCAAGTGCAATAGCTCTCCAAGGTCTTACCCTAGTAGTTATCCTTTCTGAAGCACAGCTTAGGAGCACAAGATTTATTATCATAATTACAGTAGTAAATTGGTAAGACAGTAAGGCAATGTTATTCGTTACTTTTGTACTTATCTGTTCTCAAAGATAATTCCTTGTAATTTACATTTTGTGTTAAATAATAATTTACTAATACTTTTATTCCTAGTAGTTTTTTTTCTTTTTTTTCCTCCAAAAAGCATATGTTTTTTATAATACTTAGCCATTCCTGGAAATTGAAGGAAAACAGAGATTCTCTCCAAACCTGAATGACGGAGTCTCTGGCCCTTGATAAAATGGTGACATCACACAGACCATAGAGAAAAGTGACTTGAACATCCGAGCTTGAGTTCATTGCTTCTGGGAGTTACTTGAAAGAATGGGTTATACTCTGATATCATTTGGGTTCAACCTTAACTTCCCTCTCCAAAAACACAAACAAACAAAAAAACCAACAAAAAAAAAAAAAAAAAAAAAACCTTGTCCTTATCAGTCCTCAAACTCAACACTGGAGACACCTTCGAAGCAGAAGGTAAATTGTGGATCTTAGATATCAAAGAATAATATAGAAAAAGATAGAAGAGATGATGTCATGCTTGTATTTGTTACAGGGTAGGGATTACATTAAATAGCAGACTAGGGCTCAGCATCTCGTGAGAAATAGGCTGTGGTGGGATATTTATTATTGATCTTGTCATTCATGTGCTCCTGGCAAGCCTCATGCTCCCTCAGTATCACTGAGTGCTGGAAAGTGGACAGCACCTCTTATGGACAATCAATGAGATGTACCCACCTGGATGGAGGCCTAGATCATTCCATATTTGTGGGCTATGTCCTGCATATACTTAGGGATAATTCACTATAGCACAGCACAGTTTTTAACTCAGATACAGTGAAAAATCTGATAGAAAAATGAGAGATTCTTGATCACCTGCCTTGAAAGCAAACAAGGCAAACACAGGATCTGGGCCAAGGTAGCAGGCAAAGAACTGTGCTGCCCTGAAGAGCATCGCCTCGCTCACCAGGAGGAACGCCAGAGAGGGATGCAGCTTTAACCTTGCTCCAGTGCATATTTTCCACAGCAACCCCAAAGCAAAAGATGTTATCTAGTCGAAATAATAAAGAATCTGGGAGGCAGGGCAGGGAAAGAATGCCAATGTAAGAATAATCTGTAATCAGCAAGTAAATGAATACATCTGAGAAAGCAGACATTTTAAGATTTAAAGTAAGATCAATATGATCACTGAATTGGTCAAGGAGGACATTTATAGGACATGAAACAGAAACATGGTTATAAAGAAGACAAATATTGAAAAAAAAAGCAGTATGCGAACTGACTAATAAAATGAATACGATGGAAAGATCTTGAGTGATCCAGACTAGTGTATAAACCCTCCCAGAAAGTGTCAAGGAGAAAGAAAGAAAGAAAGAAAGAAAGAAAGAAAGAAAGAAAGAAAGAAAGAAAGAAAGAAAGAAAGAAAGAAAGGAAGGAAGGAAGGAAGGAAGGAAGGGAGGGAGGGAGGGAGGAAGGAAGAAAGGAAGGAAGAGAGAGAAAAAAAGGAAAAAAGGAAAGAAAGAAAAAAGGAAGAAAGAGAGAAAGAAAGAACGAACAAGATATTTGCTCAATCTTGGTTCTCCAGTGCTGGGATCGTAAGCACATGCTACCGTGCATGGCATTTAAAATGCAGTTCTGGTGATCAACTTGGGTCCTTATGCTTGTGTAGCAAGCATTATACCAACAAAGCTATAGCCCTAGTCCATGAAGAAAATTATTAGAAACAGAACCAAAGATGTTCCAGGATCAGTGAAAGAAAAGAAATCAGAAAATGCTTACAGGTTATCAATTAGATGGGCATATAATCTCTTAGGCAGGGAGTCTATAGTGAAGTTTAAGACTAATAAAGAGGAAGAGGAAATTATTGAAGCTTCAGGAAGGAAACATTGAATCAACTCTAAAGGAACCAAAATTCAATTGGACTTTGTAACACCAGATTCTAGAATAGTATAGAGTAATATTCTCCAAACATTAAAGAAACTCACATGCAATATCCAGGTAAAGGATTATTTGATGTAAGTACATGGCAAAGGGTTATTGGTGTTCATGACTTTAGAAAGATTATCTAAAGGAATCTCAGATAAAGCACTTTCCCAAAAAGAACTATAAAACACAACAGCTTTATATTAAGCCTAAAAATTGGGTGCAAGGAAAAAGTATAAAGTTCCCTATTCGCGCTCCTGGTTCTACATTGATCAAAAGAATTGCTTAATAGAATTCAATGCATTTGTATAATGTTAATGTCCCAAACATAGAGGAAAAAAGCAGCAGTTTCCTTTATCTCTGATAAAGACTACCTAGCTACATAGCTTTTTATTGCTATGATAAAGCATTTTAGATAGCCAGCCTACAAGGCTACGACCTGTGTCATAACCAGAAGCCAACACACAGAGACAAAAAGGTCCTCCATCCAGGAACTGCTTCAGTGATCCACCTCAATGAACTAACTTTCTCATACTTCCTAAGATTGTCCACCTACCAACAGTGCCATTGGGTGACAGCCATGGGTTGAACATATAGGAATTTGAAGAACATTTACATTCTAAACCATAGCATAACTAAACTAAGATCTCCTGTACAAATTGGTTATCCAATACAATATGGAGAACCCTAAAAACACATACACAAGTAACACTATGCAGGCTGGTCAGGTTATATTTAGCAATATATATGTATACACATATACACTTATATGAATGTAATAACAGTTATTGAAAAGAGATACCATGAATTTGAAAGAGAGCAAAGCCTGGCATATGGGAGGGTTAGGAGGAATGAAAAGGAAGGGGGAGATGATGTAATCATAATCTAAAAAATAATATAACTTTCTAAAAATCAGCAGTATGCATTCATGCAAGCAACAAGAAAAAGGAAAGGGAAAAATTACATGTGATTAACTATAGCCACAAAAATTCTAAGTGTTTAGAATTAATCTGTCAAATATGAAAAACTTAGGGAAAAATGTAAGTCTCTCAAGGTATGTAAAAGAAGAACTTGGATAGATACGCAGCTCGGTGTAGAGCGCTGTGTGCTGTGTTGAAGGCATTAGGTTCAATCCAGTATAATGGAGGAAACTTAAGGCCTGGGGAAAAAAACCACTATTTTATGCATTTATGTGTAAAAATTGTGTAAAGAGCTTAATTCTCCCAAAATCACTCCAAGAATTCAATGATACCATAATAAAATATAATTAAATGTATAGATATTTCCGAAAACTTACCTACAAGCACCCAAAAGACTAAATATCTTTAAATGGATGCACTATTCACCAATAGGGCAAGTTGGCAAAGGAACATTTTATACCAGATATTAAGATATATTCTAAACTCATAATAACAGATAAGAAGGGAACTCTTTTATAGGAACATGGAATAGATTTGTGACTTGCAAAGGACTAGAAAGTTCAAAAAATACCCAAATATCCATCAAAGCTTTGACAAAGGTGTCATACATTGTGCTGTACACATTATTCTGTATACAGAGGTGGACTTAGGTTGTACCAGGCCTCAATTTTAAAGTTAAAAGAAATGTCATTAAAAAAATTATAGACAAATTTTCCCACTAATCAAAACAAAGGTAAATTGCCAACAAGATGTTGTTTCAAATTCAGTAACATTTTTGAAAAGTATCATATAATAGCAAGCTTTGACAGGCAAAATGGTAAGAAAATGAGAATCTTTGTGCACTTTTCCTGGGATATAGGGTGCTTGGTGAGCAATCTGCACTTCCCAGTGAAGTACCTTATAAATCTTATGTCCTAAGAGCTGTACTTCTGGACAGAGAAACCCAAAAACTACTTAAGGGACAAATACAAGGGCATTCGCGCAGTATTTTATGTGGTAGAAAGGAATGAGAGTCAGCCAGGTGACCGTCACTAAGGGAATATGTAAACCTACGTTGTAATACACACATACTCTACATTTCTATTCACTTTGAAGCATCATGAATAGATTTTTAAAAGATGGTTTCAAGTTGCAAACAAAAGAAAAGACAAGGATAAACAAAAGAGGGAGATGGAGATGGGAGAGAGAATCAGGCAGGCATACAGAAAAACAGCATGACATCATTTATGTAACATAAGAAGACACACACACACAAGACAGTATGGTCACATTCCCATATCAAACCCATTTTGTGAGTTCCTGTTGTAAAAGAGAAAATTGTTGTACTTGAAGAAATAATTTAAAAACAGAGCAAGGAACTCATAACTCCAAAGACAATCCAGTGGCATGGTCTAAACATTATGATGGGCACTCTGCCCTTGATTTAACAGCAACAAAAAAAGGCCCCTTGAATGGAGTCTACCATATCCCAACCGCAAGCTAGAACCGCGTTCTGAAATATGTAGGCTGTAATGGTAAAAGGAAGTTGAGCAAAGTAAACAGGGTCACCCAGAAGCACTGATTCCGTAAGAGCATCCCTGGCCGTGACACTGATTCATATTTATGGACATCAAATCACTTTTCAGAGAATGCTGAAATCAGTATCACAGCCAGGTGTGCAAGACTCTGGGAGCAACTCCTACATGCGGAATGATGAGTGATACCTCAATATTTGTAGTGTTGATCAACTTTCTTCAGCTCTGTGTGTTGAATCTTTCACAACCAGCCTGGCATCAGGTCACAGTCAGCATCTTTCTATTTTCGGTTTTGTTTCTTGACTATCTCATGCATGTATCTAATGACTCTTGTTTTCATCCCCTTCCTCCTGCTGAACCCTCTTCTTGAGCCCAGAATTTTAATGACTTGGCCAAACAGTTACTGCCCTATAACTAAAAGTCTTACTTTGTTATCTTATCTCAACAGAGTAGTATGAGAAAGGGGAACACCACTCCAAACTCTTATTTTGTAATTGGCATTATTAGTCATGGTACTATACACACCCCTGCACAAATCACCTTTATTCTGGTGATGATGAGGAAACCAAAACTGATTGTTGAAAGGCACTCAGTGTCATACTGAAAATGACCACATCTGTATGTGAATGTTTGGGGCTTTCTAAGCTCACTTGCTTTTTGAGACAAGTTCTCATTGTTTGGCCCAAAGGCGACCTTCAACTTGGGATCCTCTTGTTCTAGCTTCAGCCATCCCTGCTGGAATTACAGGTATACAGCACCATACTCTGCTGAGTCTTTATTTAGGTTGCCCCATACAGTGGTTTTGGCTTAGTATTAATAGGGCTGTTTACTAGCAGATTCGAAGAGGAGATTTAATCACTGTCTGGGAAGTAAGGGAAGGCCCTGAAGCTCAGTGAGCTAGCAAGTGTCTGCTCCATCAGGCCTTTGTTTCAGTAACTGCAGGCTTTAGTAAAAATCAAACGCTGAAGTGCCTCTGGAGGCCAGGTTCTCAGCTGCTGAACACGGTGCAAGCCCTCGGGGACAGAAGACATCTTGCACATTTTCTGCACTTGTGAGGGCGGTAGAGTTTGTCTGGCGGCAGAGGTGTGACTCTGACACAGTTTAAGATTGGTGGCATAATAAGACAGTGAGCCAAGGAGAAGGTGTGAATTAGAAAAAGAAATTATTTTTCTGTTCCCTGTAGCTGCAAATAACCTCACCGAATGCTACCCTTCCAAACATGGGCCAACATGCGAGGGAAGATGTTTTCTGGGGCGCTTTTGTTTTGAAGGACGTTGTCACGAAAGAACTGGGGTGGGGTGGGTAAAGATGTGGTTTGAAAACTTCTTTATCTCACAAAACTGATAATTTTCTTGACTCTGTCACCTCAGGCTGTAGATGGTCACCTATCTGCATGCTTTATCCCACCCACTACTCAAAGCAAGCAGGATGCTCAGTAGATAAAGGCAATGGCTGTCTCCTTCAATCCCAGGCTCACAAAATTGATAAGCAGAAGTGGTAATACAGAGTGATGGAACTAAGAGGTTTTTTTAAACTGAATTATGTTGAGGTTAAAAATAAATTTGGTCAAAGAAAACTAAGTCACAGTTGAAGAAATGAAGATATATTACGGTTGGTGGCAAAGACCAAGAAGCAGGGTCTCGTGGAGGCAGAAGTGCCTGCGGGCTTGAAACTGAAATTGTATTTGGCCATCATCTAAGCACTTGCTACAGACACAGCATGCCAAGGCTCATGCTGCACCTACTGAATGCAGGCACACCGTTTAATTTGTGTTAGTTTTTAAGTCCCAAATTTAGACAGTTCCTAAATTCATGCTTAGTACGTTAATAAACACAGGAGGTTTTAAATGTTGACACTTAAAATTTTAGTTCTTTCAGTGCACAAACTATAATGACTACAGAAGCAGATTCTTTTTTTTTTTTTTTCAAAACACAGTATCAAAGTCTAAACTCTCCCTCCAGCTCTTCTGTGAATGTCAAGCCCAAGTCCTCCGGGCCCCGAGGAGCATGTGGTAAAGAGTAGAAAAGTACCATCTCCCGACAGCTGTTTAGAGCTCAACATCTCCCCATGCACCAGGCTCACGTCCTCGCTCTGGGTCTGAGAAACTTTCTTCTTACATGATAGAGCCATGCTGCATCAGGGCCAGCTGCATCCTTGCCCCAGAGAGAATTTTTCATGGTGCACCAAGTTATGTTTATGACCAGGCTGAAGCCCAAGCTGAGTCTGATCGGTATCAGAGAAACTCGCATGCAGTCTGTGTAAGCAAGAGGAAAATGACCTCAGGGGCAGCCCGCTGCAGCAGTCCATAAATAAATTGGCAGATGTGTCAACTGAGCACATTAGTCCAGGAGTGCAGTTCTTTGGGGACTACAGTCCAAAGACAAAGACATTTGTGGGTTGCCGGTCAATCTGGAGCATTTCTTTTAATTTTTCTGGATGTGTTTTTGACAGGAGCTTAAGGGCAGTTCAATAAATTAAAATGTATTTACATGGCAATGAAGAATTATCTTGACATACTGAGAGTTATTTAATTACCAAGGTGCTTCATGTGCTGCTAAAGTTAAGACTGTGTCAGCCTTTCTGGGACAAATCTTTATTTTCAGGGCCATGTAGCTCAGCCAGGAATGATCCCCTGGGTTGGAACTTGTCAGTTATGGAAGATGAGTCTCCTTGCTGACCCCCATTTCCATAGACACTTCTAAACAGATCGGTAATCTCAATGTCAACCATCATGATGAAGTCAGCGCTGCCAAGGCCAAATGTCCGCCTTCAGGGATGTGGCCTCCCTCTCAGAGGAATTGTAAATGAAGTCGTCGCCCATTTGCAATCTTCAAAGTGTGTCAGGGCTGCTGTCTGTCTGCATGGCATTCAGAGAGCTGTCTTAAAACATCAAAAGGTGTCCACGCTGGCAGTCGCAAAGCACAGTAGGTAGGCAGTGACCTCACGTTGACAGGGACAGAGACAATTTCCACAACCTGTACTGTATGCCAGTTCTGTGTCCCAGAAGTCTAGCCAGGAAGATGTTCCGAGAAAGACAGGAACTGGAAGCTCAGGGTAAAGTCACACGTTAATCTGGACACAGAAAAGGGGCAGTGCCTAAGACCACCCAGAACTGTTATTTCCAAACTCAAGGGTTTTGATAAGCTGCAGTTTCAGCAAGAGAGGAAGGTAGTCATATAGATTCTCCCTCTGGCTAAACCAGACTAAGGAGGCTAATTATTGCAAATAAAAGTGAGGTAGAAAATCGAGGCACACCCCCCCCACACACTTCCTCTTAGGAAGTAAATCAAGATGTTTAAGGAATTAGGTTGATACTACATCCAGTAACATTCCACAGACTGGACTCTGTCATCAGAGCCCTTGTGGCAATGATGAAGGAGGGTTATACAGTTTGGGAACCTGGATTCAGCAGCAAGATAATTGTGGTTCTTACATTCTTCATAAACCCACAGAAATGAATTTCTGAGAAACTTGGTTTAATCCAGTGGCAGGATTCTGTTTCACTGTTTCAGAAACTCTGACTGTTTCTCCATCCATTACTTCTGCATAGACACTGTACCTCCAGAAGATTCTAAAATATTAAGTCACTAAACTAGCTATCCCAAATTCATGCCTATAGGCCCAGATATCTTGACTCTGGTGGTGGGATCCGACATCAGCCGCTGTCCCAATACTCCATGGCCCACCTGTCGTGGCTACCTGCATAAGAGGACTCACTCGGGCTTTGTGAAGAGCTGGAGGAAGAGGTGGTTTGTGTTGAAGCATGACGGCTATCTCCTCTATTACAAACACAGAAAGGTAATGACTGATATGGGTAAGAATAAAGAACACTGGGAAGTAAAACCTCCTTGAACTATTCCATGCCCAAGAATTATCCTTCAATGAATTATATGGCAGGACTCTGGAAACAATAATTTCCCTTCTGGCTGAGTAAGAATTGTTCTTTCTTCAAAAGTCAGAGAATTTTAACGTATGCTCTCTTCAGCTGCATAAATCAAGGCATATGTTTCTTCTCTTTTGCTTCTGTTTTCATCCTCTATGAAAATAATCTTATCACTGTAAAGAAAATAAGAACCAAAGATAATTTTCCAGTATCATTGGTAAACAAAGTGGATCTATAAAAGCATAGCTCTTTAAGCCACAGTGTAGGCAGTGGACCATGGTAGGTAGAACTCAGTGCTGTCGAGGCTGCTGAGGTAGAGAACCGAACAAGTCACCTATAATAGCTATTTCATTGTCCAGATTTCACGAGACCAATGACGTCCAACTCTGCGTAAATGCTGGGGTCACATAGGGAATGTCCCTAAAGGTGTGTTAAGGCAGGGCTCCTCCCAGATGTTTGTGACTGAGTGAGTCTGAGATGGGTCTGTGCACTTGGAGGGACGTTCTTTACAGCTTACATCTTGGTATCATATGTGTTTTCTCACCCAGATGCAATCGGGTGTCTGATTTTGCTAAGTGAATGCAAACATGCTTAAAGCTAACAGCAGTGGTTTCATACAGAACTCCCACTTCCTAACTTCCCACGAAATAGTCTCAGCAGCTGTCAGTGGTCAAATAGACTCCCTGTCCTAAAGAGCACATGCACTCCCTCACCCAACAAAGAATGCACTGTGCCCCACAGCCTTGTGATCATTTGACTCCACTCCAGGGACATGCATGACCCACCTCTAATCAGGGTCAACAAAAGAATTTTGGCTATTTACCTCATTCATGACACAATCTTATTTTTTCTTCTGCTTTTATTTTACATTTCATGTGTGTGTGTGTGTGTGTGTGTGTGTGTGTGTGTGTGAGAGAGAGAGAGAGAGAGAGAGAGAGAGAGAGCATGCACACACTCACATGAGTGCATACATGCACTTGGGTGCATGTATAAACAAACTTAATTTCTTCCTGAAAAAAGCCAGTAAAGAAATCAGTGTATTGTGAAAGTAAAAATATGTCTGATGCTGAATTATTGTGGGGATTTTTTATTCCTGCATTATGAGCCACTTCCTTGTGGCATCCTGTGAACTGCTCTGCCTTTCATAGGAAAGTGAACAGTAAAGCTCCTTTGAGAAACTTTGTCTCCCTCCAGTGCGGGAAAATAGGATTTCCTCTAAACAGGATGAGAAATTATTATATATCCTTGGTTTCTATTTTCTTGAGTACTAAAGTGGAACAACAAGAATTTTTCAATCTAGAAAACATTTGTGGAAACACTGGAAATGAGTTTCCAATCTGTGAAAACATATACATTCCTGTTTCAGAAGCCCGGAGGAGTCCTCGAACAAAGCCTGCAGTTTCCCTCCCTTACCCCCTCAATAGGCAAAAGTGTAGCCCCGGAAATTTGATGATCTTTTTTGTTTTTAAGATTTTAAGGTAATTCTAATTTGTAAATTGAGTAAACACCACAGTGTATTCCCACTTAAAGTAAATAACAACAATAATAATAGCAATAATAATAATAATAATAAATAATAATTGACCTTGCACACTGTCCTCTGGAGACTCTAATCCTGAAGTTGTCTGTCTTGCCTTACATTGGTTAATCAATTTCTGTCTCCTCTTATAAAACAGGGATCATAGCAAGCGTTAGCTTTTAATGCTCTTCTTCAACAAAATAATATAAAAACATCTTTGAGTCTATCATCTCTTATTTTAAGGTCTCCGATTGCTGAGATCCAGCAGGGTCTTATTTTTTCCCATTTGGGTTTGTTATGTAGCAATCAGGTCGCTGGTGCTGTTTAGCTTACGTGGTGTTTTTATGAATCTTTAATTGAATGCATTCAGATGAAGAACTTGTGGCATAGTTTACCACAATCCCCGCTACTCTTCATTGACTCGTCCACTTTTTTATCTTACCTACCAAACTTTTGGCATTTGAAAGTATGAAGCCTGGAGTAGAAGGTATGTGAAATTTTTAAGCCATAGTAGTAATTTTAGTTAAATTTGGAACACTTCCATCTGTTCCTAGTTTTCTTTGGGGCTGAGGCTGCAGATCTCATAATTAGCACACAGGTAAGAAAAAGCTATTATGAGAATGTAATTGTGGCTGTCATTGCTACATCAGCTTTCGACATGACTATGGGAGAGTATGAAAAGTTAGCATTATTTCATTTTTAAAGAGCCCAAATCAGATGCTTTATACAGCTACCCATTCCAGAACACATTATGCCTGATCTGTAGAATAGATAGCAATGTCTGAGAAGAGCTAATGAGGCAGACAAAGCACATAACTGAATAAATTAGCAGAAAGTGCATTCGCCCATTCATAAGTTAGTCATGCAGCAAACACTGTGGGATACTTCTTAAATGCCACGAATTATGTAAGCACCCGGAAGAAAGCAAACAAACATGGCGCCTGCCCTGCTTGTGCTTATAGTTCCATGTAAGAAGCCAAGGTAAGAAAACAAACCCACTAGTAAATACGGAACTTTTATTAGTATTACAAATAAAAGTAAACATAGAAAGAATAGTTACGGCATTCTGAATCAAGTAGAGTCACGCTGCTCTAGGCTGCCAAGTTGTTAAACCTTGATAATGAATAACTCCAGTATATAAGAAGACTTAGGTATTTTTCAAAGATGGTCTATCCCAAGAAGGCAAAAACAGAAGGGGTCCGTTCCCTTTCCAAAGCTGGGGTTCCAGGGAATGATGAGGTTAATCAGCTAGACGCCCTGCAGCTCGCTGCTTTGCCAGGCCAGAACAGTCTACAGTCTGGGTACAAACAGAAAGCAACCCTTTGGGGCCCCACAGGGCAGGAAACCTTCAGTTGGTGGCTGGTGCCCTTATGGCAGAGGAATGAGAATGCTTGTGTGGCTGAAAGGCCTGAAACATGAGAAGTCCTTGTGGCCAAGGCTCCGTCAAAAGAAGTAGTTTAAGGACTATAAGAGACAAACCTCTGGGAAGAGGAAAGGAAGCAGGGAATATCAGAGTCTCAGAGTGTTCAGAAGACCTGCAGTTTGTCCATATGGTAAGGATCACAGAAAGGTGAACGCCTAACTCTGCTAAAGCGACAGGTTCCCAGAGGGACAGCACGTGCTGGACCGAAGGCCTGAATAAAGCACCTTCTGCTGTTCACAAACCTACCCTAGAGCTACTGGACAGAGCAAGTGGCTCCCTTCCCTTGCAGTGTTCCTCTAGCGCCCTCTGCTGAGAAATCTTAGCACCACCGTGCTTGTACAGAGCTAGACAAGGAAATGAGTTCATTAAAAAAGAAAAATGCAGATAGCAAGGGGTGATCAGAAGCTGAAACACATTGAGAGCACTAAATCGACACCTGGAAAAAGAGTGAAAAGTTTGCATAAATTAGGAAGAGGTGTGGATATATAGCTAATTCTTTGGAGGGTGTGTATGGAAACCTGACACTGGAACAAATGTTCTCCTTGGGGCTGAGTGCAAATCAAGACCCAGTGGGAGTGCTCCTAACCTGTACGCCTTCTCTCTCTGAAGCCTTGTATCCTTTTAAAAACATTGATTTCAATCATGAGCAAAACGTCCAGTAGGAGGGGGAATGTGTGTGTGAGAGAGAGTGAGAGAGAGACAGAGACAGAGAGAGAGAAAGAACATGTCTATGTAAGGAAGGATCTAATGTTTCAGCAGAGACCCAAGAATTCAGTAGAAGTTAGCAAGACAGAAAATTTGTGTAAACATTTGTTATCCAGACCAAGACAATCACTTTATGATCATCTTTTGACTAAAATGGAAAATACTCTAGGTCGTGGGATTTTCTCGTTTGTTCTGACAGTTTTGCTGAAAATTAATTAAAGAGTGACAGCCACTAATGGAATGGGAACAGCCACAAGAAAGCCAGGGCTGCCACTGAGGCAACAAGCTATAATAGTCCTGGCCAGGTAAAAATAAAATAAAATACTCTCCAAAGATGTTTCAGAACAAAAATCAGCAGCAGTGACAGAATATGGTAAGTCATTTTACCAAATATAGCACCTCACAAGTAGCAGATATGTATTTCTCATAGTACTGGAGGAGGGGCTAAGTCCTAGAGCAAATTACCAGTAGATTCAACATCTGGTGAGGGGGCATTTCCTGCCTTTTTAGGGTGCCATCTTTGCATGGAAAAGGGGGGGGAAGAGTCTTGGTAGCTGAATAGGTCCTAATCTTAATTTACCAAGAATCATGAGGATTAGATGTCGGCATATGAATGCAGGAAACCCAAATATTTAGTTTACAACTTAAGAGAAGTAGTATGGATGAATCCTAGTTTCCTGGGAAGCATAATTGATGAGGTAATATGATGATTCACTGAATTAAGAGTAGATCAAATGAGTATATAATCTTAAGTTTAGGCTGAACTAATGTATATTGTAATTGGCATACCTTTGTAGGATACTCAAGTTTAGAACTAGGAAAAAGGTACATATATATGTATATATATATTATATAATGCTATAATATGGTAGATGGTAAATATATTTAGCTAAAGAAGTTGACAAAGTTGCTAAGGAAGCATTTCTTTAACTTGGGCTTTGAGGGTCTTCAGAGAAGGAGGTTGGCAAGGCAATCAAAGAAGCAGAAGCAAAGCCCAGGGAAAATGTGTCATAAAATAATACAAGATTGCAGTTTCAGAAAAGAAGGTGGTAAGTTCCCAATCTACCAGGAGGCCACACTAAATGATCATCTTGCCAAAAGCAGTCTACGTAATATAAACTGAGTTTGGAAGGAACCAATTCATTAACATGAGTTAAACGTTGAAAAAAAACATTCTTTTTTTTTTTCGAGACAGGGTTTCTCTGTAGCTTTGGAGCCTGTCCTGGAACTAGCTCTTGTAGACCAGGCTGGCCTTGAACTCACAGAGATCCACCTGCCTCTGCCTCCCTAGTGCTGGGATTAAAGGCATGCGCCACCACTGCCAGGCAAAGAAAACATTCAAAGTCCAGACTTTCAAAAAGTTTGACAGTGAAAGAGATGGGACTAATAGGGTAACCAAAGAATATTTAGTCCATTTACAGTTAGTGTAATTACCAATAAAATTGAATTTTAAAATGTGATTACTATCTTGCTTCCCATGTTGCTCTTCTCTTCTATATTTCTCTATCTTCTTTACCTTTCAGCAAATTAGTTTTTACTGTATTATTTTAATGCCTATCTAAAAGACTGCCATACAGTGTTTAAACTACTAAAGCCTGATACAAAATAATATGTGTATTTTATAATATTATCTATAGTGTTTTATGGGCATTCAGGAATTTAATTTAACCATATCCTTCATAATATGTTCATAATATCATATATTTTAGTTTTATACAGATTGCAAACCTATGGGATATTGTTAATATTGTTTTATACTCCTAACATTATATGCACGTCATTTTTAACTATATTTTTACTCCATTCAACTATACATCCTTCTTTCCTGGCTCTTCAAAAGTTTGAATTTGAATCATTCTTCTGTTATAGCACTTTTTAGCGAGTGACCATCAGTTTATCTTTCCTTAGACCTTTCAGATTCTTAAATTAGTTACAGAATCCTCGATTTGGTAGTCGTTTCCTTCCAGTATAATTTGAATGGGTCTCTTTCCTTTGACACTAATAAGCTAACTTATCCATAGAAATGGGGAAATCCAAAAGAGCAGCCTCCGGCATGTGCTGGGTGGGTCTTTGGCTTGCTTCCAAGCTATAGTCAATAGCTGATTTGCTCCACAAAGCTCTCAATATAAATCTTGCATTTTTACTTTACTCCCCATTTGATTCTCTTTTACAGCCTCTTGTTTATGCTGCAGTTATCAATCTCACCTTCTTATTTCTTTGGACATAGTCATATTAAAGTCTATTTCTAATCATTCCTTTATCTATGTTCTCCATAAATCTTCCTATCTTCTTCTGTATTCTTTGCAAACTTGCTCCAGTCATAAAAGATAAGACTGCTGGAGACTCCTGTTCCTCACAATCTTATCAGTTAGAAGGAATGGAAAAATCAACCTTCAGTTCCTGCGAGGGTTGATCTTTGTTCCAGTACCCTTGCTTCCAGCGTCCATGCATTCGAGCCTTATTACCAGGACCACCTCTTTCTTACGTTACTTTTAAAAATATTTTTATTAATTCTTTTGAGCATCTCATAATGTCCTCCTTGCCTCTGTCTTACTATAGCTCCACTCACCTTC
The DNA here is from genome assembly GCA_004026605.1 of Ondatra zibethicus. NCBI lineage: Eukaryota > Metazoa > Chordata > Mammalia > Rodentia > Cricetidae > Ondatra > Ondatra zibethicus. Next base: position 18,089 of record PVIU01017832.1, read on the forward strand.
CTATTCAGCCACTTTTGAGCCCCTCCAGCCATGGAGTCTGTGTGTGTTGTCCGACTACTACTGGGAATAGAAGCGTCTGCAAGACCACCTCTCGGATAGTCCCTCAGCTCCATGAGTCTGTTGAATGCTCTGCTCATTTCTCAGCCTTTTCCGATGGTAGTAATCCTTACATTAGGCTAATTTCTGCTAGACTTTGGCTTCATTAGTCTCTATTGTCCTCCTAACTCTCTGAGATATTTGAAAAGTATTTATATACTCAAGCTTTCCCCAGCTTCTTTTGTAGCAGTCAAATTGATACTAATCAAGTCTGGCATGATTAGAAAGAGAACTTGAGTGGCAGCTGAGATGGAAGGTGGTATGAGGGCAGAACTGGTTTTTGTAATGAGTGCTAAGGTGTCAGACATTCGTTTAAATATGAGTGCTGTCAGGGAGTACTTAAAGCTAGCAGAGGGAAAAATGGAGGTACAAAAGAAGAGGGAGAGCAAATAGATGTATTTACCATCTATCAAAAAAAAGTAGGTTGTAGCTAGCCCCTCAATGAGAGCAGAAGGTTAGGTTACATAAAGGAGACTGACTTTTCAAGCAGGCTCCAAATAAATGGAGGCATTCCTCGTGCATTGCTCAGAACAAACCACTGTTTGTTATGTCTTATGAATCTCTTTGCTCAAACCCGAATGTGGGGGTGTGTGTAGGACCTGAAGGCATGGCATCCATGAGGCTTTGCGGATGCTGAGAGAGAAAAGCCCTGTTTTCCTTAAAATGCTAGTCTCTGTTTCAAAAGCCGTGCTATTGGCTGTGTTGGGGGAGTAGTTTGATGGTGTCATGGCACATGGTGAGAGAAGAGTTTTTTATGAACAGGAAGTAAAACTTGGAGCAGGAAATAGTACCAATTCATTGATGTAGCTTAAATAGCTCTTGTAACTAAGACTTACTCGTTGGTATTTAGAAAGTCAAAGTGAATCATAGAGTGATGCAATTCATTTTTTTTCTCCAATTCTAAGGAACCAATGCAGGGCCTTGTGCCTGCTAGGCAAGTACTCTGCTGCTAAACCATATTTCCATGTACTTTCCAAGTCCGTCACCTGCGAAGACTACATGTGGGAAGCGTAGAGAAACAGATTAATGTGGGCCCTAAAGGTCAGTCTAGTTTTGCAGCCCACAATAGTACAATGAAGAATTGATGTCAACGATACGAATTAACTAACAGTTCCCAGAAAAATACATAATTCTTGGGCCTAATCCTGAAATTCATCAGAGGAAAACCAGGACCAAAGAATGTCCTTGACTAGACGGTAGAAGGAGGCAACACAGCTGGTTTCTATAGTTACCTAAACTTTCTATTTGTCACCTTAAACACAACTATTAGACACTCCGGTGACAAAGTGGCAAAGTCAGCACTGGAGCCCCTAGAGATATGTAGAGGGAGATTTAGGTGGGTTAGCCATGTGAACGTGTAGATGTTGTCATATGACACAAGGTCACCTAGAAACAACGTAGGTGTGTAGGTTACAAGAGCAAAGACCAAACCGAGTTGAAGTCTCTGGCAAAGGGAGGAGGCTGTAGTCTAGAGTTCACAGGTCAGAGGTGTAGTATGGAGGGAGAGGGCTGCATTTCCGGTGCCCGGCTCCCGGTGCAGGGCTCCTTGTTCCATCCCACCTGGCTCCCGGTGCCTGAAATAATTACACCGAAACTGTATTTATTTAAATATTGTCTGGCCCATATGCTCTAGCCTCTTCTTAGCTAACTCTCACATCTTAAACTAACCCATATCTAGTAATCTGTGTATCACCACGAGGATGTGGCTTACCAGCATGAGTCTAACCAGTGTCCATCTTGGGCCAGAGAAACATGCCGTCTGCCACACTTCCCTTCTCTCCAGCATTCTGTTATGTCTACTCACCATTTCCCCTTTTTCTGTTTAAACAAAAAGTAAAGGAAAGGCTTTAACTTTAACATAGTAAAATTACATATAACAAAAGTTATTAAGTAGGAATTACAGTTACAACCTATTTTATCTTTTATCATGACAAAGGAAAACTATAACTATCCATTCTTCAACTCCATCAAAGACTCCAGAAGGATATAATATTACCTAAATAAACGAGAAGTAAGCAACTTCTGAAACTCTAGAAGTGACAGAGACATCTCGCTGCCTGGACAGTCACCCAAAGTTTTTCTTTTTGGAAGTCAAAACTGTGCTAACATTTTAAAAGTCAAATTCAAGTCAATAACTAAAACAAAAAAATTAAAAATCAAACATTCTAACACAGTACAAAAGAAAACATTTGACACTTTCTACCTGCGGAATGATGGTTAAAAATTATCATTTTTAAAATTAAAGTCTTTTACTTCTGTAAGAGCAAAAACCTCTGTGCTTATAGTAGATACACTGCAGTTCAAAGTATGCAGTAGTCTCGAATCTGAGGCTAAGGTATTCGGGCAATGTCTGTTGGCACTAAGTGGTGTGATGGCAGGTCCAGAGCCAAATGCCATCTATGTGCAGAACCAAACAGCAAAGAAGATGCAGGTGTTGGCAGGCCCTACTACAAACACCCAGATTCACTCCATGTTCATTTTCCTGTAAAATTCTGGTTTTGTGCCATTGGAAGCCTTTTGCTCTTGCCTTCGGTTTTCAATCCCCACGTTCAGTTAAAGTTAGGCTGCCAAGAAAGGTCTCATAGGCTGCCGAGAAAGGTTTAAGTCTACAAGAAGGGAAGTTAGAAAAGTAATAAGTAAAAGCTGAGCTCATCGTTTGCTGAGATCTCAGTAGTAAATGAGAGAAATACACAGTGAAGAAATACTTGCAGCACTCAGAACGAAGGGGGCAGGTGGATTGGGGTATATTTATGCCCTCCAGCATCTTAACTATCTTCTCCAAGTCGCTGTCCTCCTTTCTTAAAAATCTTTGGTGTAATTTAAGAGATGCCCAGTAGGTGGAGGAGTTTACTCACAGTTTTCAAAGTTACCAATACACAGTAGTTAGAAACAAATGCCTTGTAAAGGCTGCAAGAAACATGAAAAGTAATCAGCCAATGAAGAAAATGAAGACTAAAGGAGATACAGTTTAAGACACAAAACCTCGCTCGCTTGAGACCCCTTGCTGATACTAGCTTATAGCTTCTGATCCCTTCTACTATGAAGCCCCTATTGGCAATGACACAAGCAGCCTGTTCTAGTATGAGAGAGAGACAGGTGTCAGGTAATGGGCTAAGCACATACCTGTGGTAATGCTCGATTAAAGCTACTTATACAATATTAAGCGAGCTCTTCCCGGCAAAGGGACATGAGGATAGGAATAAGCATTCCCCCTTGGTCCTCAGTACATTCTTCCACTACCTTCTGCTTTTACCTCTACAACATTCCTTTTTAGAAAATGTACGCTTATACAAATTATAAGAAGGATATCTTCCCAAATGACCTTCTTCCCAGACTGGCCAGTACCTGGAATTCTGGTGACAAAAACAAGGCCACGATCCCTGTTTACCTTTAAGAGATTTATTCTTTGGAGAAACTTACATTTATTTAGTTATTCACCAAATAACTTCATGAGAGCTTACTTTATGCCTGGGATAGAAGTGTAAAAGTGGTAGAAAGTTCTCACAGTTCTCACGAACTGTCTTTGTAGGACGATACAGGAAAGAAACCTGGGAACTTTAGGTACCAACACAGTGCATTGGAGGATGGGTCATGAGGTGGGAAGTGCATTTATCAGGTGTCAAAGAAGCTGTCTGCTCAGACAAGAATGTGTAGGTCTGAGAACCAAGAAAATGATGCAGTTGGAAGAAACTGGTAGAACTGAGGACCTGAAGTAAAACCTGGAACTATTTTAGTCGTTGCTTTCTTAATAAGTATTGAAAGTTCATTAAGATGCCTCTTAAGTGTGTTGCATGGAGGGCCTGCTTGTTCATCCCAGCAGCCCGGCTAACTTAGCCCCAAAATAACCACACAGAAACAGTATTAATTAAAACACTGCTTGGCCCATTCGTTGTAGCATGTTATTGGCTCTTACATCTTAATTTAACCCATTTCTAGTAATCTGTGTATTGCCAAGTGGCAGTGGCTTACCGGCAAAGATGTCTGACTCTGGCAGCTCTATGGCATCTTTCTGGCTCCACCCTTCTTTCCCCCAGCATTCAGTTCTGTCTTCCCTGCTTACCTAAATTCTGCCCTATCAACAGGCCAAGGCAGTTTCTTTATTTGTTTATGGTAATGACAGCACACAGAGGGGACTCCCACATCATAAGTGTTGCTATCTGGCACGAAGAAAGATAGCCAAAGAATTCAAGTGTAAGAGAAGCATCCTTCTGAAACCCAGTGGCTGTGTCTCTCTTCCTGCCATAACAGAAGCAAACAATAAAGATGAGCATGGTGCCAAAACATGACAATGTGCTAGAAGGAAAGGGGACATCACAAAAAAATCAGAACAGGGACAAACTGTGGTGATGAAGTTCATGTGAGGGCCTTCAAAACAACCTGCTTCATCTCCCCTCTGTCTCAGTATTTCCTGAAATATTGGTTGAACGTTACAATTAGACACAATCAGGCATTTATCAGACATCTCAGGTAACACTTTATGTGTGCCAAAAGACAGCTGAAGCTCCATTGAATACTTATATTTTTACCAGTCCTTCAGCTCTCAAAAAGAAAGGAAGGAGGAAGGAAGGAAGGAAGGGAGGGAGGAAGGGAGGGAGGGAGGAAGAAAGGAAGGAAGGAGGGAGAAAAAGAAGAAAATCACCTCTTGCTCATAGTACTATTCTTCGAAAGAGAGAGAGGAGATAAATTCATGAAAAGCTACAAAAATACTCGTGTTGTTGAGAGAGCCTGGATTTTCCTGATTTAAAGAGCAGTGTTCCTGGTGATTCGTGATTTGCTAGTCTGCAAATGGGAAGTTTTCTTTCTGTACCTGAACAAAGTTGGGGCATCAGGCACTCCTTGAGATCAGTAATGTTCCCATCCTAAGTCTCGAGAGCACTGAGTTCTCACATGATCCTGTTCTCAGGGCACACTGAGGAAGAAGTTCTGATACTGCTGACAGTGACCCAGTGGGTAGAGAAGCTACACTGTCCCCATATGCTGCAGACAACCCCCATGACATAGCAGATGTTTTTGAGATAATAAAAAACATCACCATATTATTTGTGTGCACTGGTGTCTTTGTATTTGACTTAGAAGGCAGGCTCTGAACAAAATAAGCTAAAGTAAATTTGGATTGTTTACCTACCTCCTATTCTTAATTAACTATCAGGATGTTTACTAACCCTTCTATCCAACTCCAATAATCAAAGAAAAGGTCAGGGTTGTCTGCCAGCTCGATATGTTGTCAGAAGGCAAGCTTTATGATTCTTTTCTTTCTTATTTCTATATCCTCAGAAACATGCAGGAAAGACTCTGACTTCTTTGTTGTACTGAACTTCGTAGGATTTTGTAACTGACAGAAGCCACAATAGTGCTTTTGTAAATCTTGGTCCAGATGTCTGAAAACCACTTTTCAAGGACTATTGAACTCCCGTGCATACATCTTCAGAGACTTCAACCCAAAAGGTCATCAGATAGAAAATATTTTACACCTCTATTTCTCGTAGGGATACCCTCCCCTCACTTGAACAAAATATATACTACTTCAACAGAAGGAATATAAACCCATTAAAATGCCTTTATTTGTCACACACACACAAAAAAAATCTTGGGAAAAACACTCAAGAGTGCACTATTAAGATAAATTATCCATGAGGTACAAGTGTCCTTTGCATTTTTCCTTTGGGATACATTTGTCCTCGTTGTTTACATAAAAAGTGTCTGCTTGCAGATCTGCCCTTTTAGTTCAGAACTAAGATAATGTTTCAATTTAAACTGAGTCATCCTTGTCCTAAATATTGCATAATGGCACACTCTGCCATCTCCCGTTTGCTTTGGCCAACCACAATGACAGGGCAAAATAGGCTGAGGCTCCTAAATCTCTTTGCACCCTCTGCTATTTTGTGTGATGGTCAGATGAATTTATTATATTGTGAGGAATTATAGTATTGAATGAGTTACACAAAATGCTGCTCCAGGAATCTTAAAATAAAAAGCTCGCAAAAGGAGTGACTAGTCTAGCTATGAACACTGTGTTCAGAAATCACAGAGAGGAACATCTGCAATTTGAAATTTTTTTATCAGAAATAGAGGAAGCTCAAGGTCAGTTTAATATTAATTCTTCCCCAGTTCTTTCATCTAGATATCAAGTTGCATTTGAATCTGGCAAAAGGTTATGCATGTAGGTCAGTTTAGCCTTCAAAGCAGAAATTTCTTGATAAATATTCTGTTTCTGTCTATTTAGTCTTTAATATCATTAGGTTATTTTAAAGTGAAAATGACCTAAACTTGCCTTTTCATGGAAAGGGAAATTCATTTCTGCTAAGTTGAAATTGCTATTGAATAATTTATTGGGAACAGTGAATTCATCAGATGTGATACTATCAGCAGCCGTGAGATTGTATTGTTTTATAATGGGTGCTATGGGACAGAGACGCCAGAGTTGGTTAGTATGAGAATGTCAATCCAGAATCTCATACAGGATACAGATAGGCAATATTCTAGAAAAGGAAACCCTAAGTTAAAACTATGGAGGAATAACATTAAAAGTGTCCTCACTCTAAAAAAATATAAACAAATAAAAAGAATTATATCCGTTTCACCACTGTAAAAATTGACTGTGACCAATATTGTTGGGTCTTTGTGTCAGAATGTCATCACTGAGCAAGGAGATAACAATAATTGGAAAATTATGATATAGGAACAAGGGCTAATAAATAAAAGCACATGAACCTACAACATGAGTACTAGTTTGCTGAAACACAATATGTCTAACCCTGTCTTCTCAATTTTCTAATTTATGGTAGTAGGTCTTCTCTAAAGTGCCATGTTTAATCTTCTAGTTCATTAATTTTTAAATGTTCTGATTGATTACCTTGTATTTGTGGAGGACACAGCTAATCATTCTCTTAGAAGCAAGGCTGGAAAAGAAAAGTTTGTCCTCTCATAACCAGTGGCAGTTGATCTTAAACTTGAAAACTGGGTAAGATATGCAATGGGTATCAGAAAATGGGACACAGAGAACCCTAAGCAGAGAGAACAGGCTGAGGAAAAGTTAGACAGACTGGTGTTGGGACCAACCGGAAAGGTGGAAATGCGCCCCCTTGGTTGCATCATGACTGAGAACAGGCAGGTGCTGACAAAGCTTAGTTCAGACTACAGAACTTTACCATACTTGAGTGCTGTCTGTGATTTCAGAAGCACAAGCAAAGAAATTCTTTAGTGTTGTGGGGTGATTCTGGAGGCTTGGGTGTAGGGTAAGCTAGACACCTTTAATTAAATCAGAGAGATAGATAATTCAAGAGATAATCCAAAAGAGAAGAAACTGATTGCTGGTGGTGGGACTAAGAACTCAGGCAAGAAGACTGACCTCAAGCTTATGTTAATCTGATATCTGTTTGTCTAACTTCTTCCTCCTTTTCTTGCTCCTTTTTCCAGTCATAAACCATCTCTAGCACTTAGATACCATCTGATATTGCTCCCTGACTACTACAAGGAACCAGTTCTAATAGTACATTATCAATGAAGTGGATATTATCATTTTCCTATGGTTCTCTCTCCGATCATTCTCTCTAATGGCTGGATAATGGTATTTCCATACAGTCGGTTTGCTTTACAGTCTTACATCATTTGATTCACACATTTCAAAATGTGTGTCTGAAATTCCCCGGATGGGGAAGATCAGGACCCTACAGGGTCTAGGTCATGGTTTAAGTCATGGCTGGACTCACAGATCCCGGATCACCAATGTCTAGATTTACACATTTGTGGGAGAACATTGTGACATCACTCACACTTTCTGGAGGCAGCCTTGCCTTTGCCCCTCACCCACAGAGGTCTCCCTTGCCACCACCTTGCTAATTTCATTACTTCTTTTCATTCTTTGAATTTTCTTGTTTTATGAGCATGTCTTTGAAATGCCTTTAGGATATTGTTGTCTTTGTAGCTAAACCCAGTCTTAATCTCTACATCTCTCTACTTTCCTTCTGGAGAGTCGTTTCCATAATAAATAATATGCTGTGTTCTTCCTGGATCAAAGTCCATGTGTTGTTGCTGCATACCAGAAGCTAACCTCTCTCAAAGGTGAATGCCAAGTTCCCATTGATTGACTTCCTTATAGGTGGGAGCAGGAGGGAAAGGGGTGATTTCCTGCTGGCAATAAAGTTTCATAACGAATCGAAGAAGACAGCTAATGTGGTGTGGAGGGAGGAGCATGAAGGAAACTGTTAATAGAAAAGTATAAAGAAGATACCTGGGGGAAGGGCAGGAAGTGTGCCAGATTTCTTCTCAGACTGACTGGTGACTGCTCTGCTGACCTGTGTGCTGCAGATATGAGCACACGTACACAAACTGACAGTCCCTGCTACTAACCCGCCAAAGCCCACAGCTTTGACCAAAGAAACTGCAAAGAGATAAAAGCACAATAAATCTTCTTTTTTGTCTTTGTGCTAAAATATTAAGAAAATTTCAACAGATTTTGTGTTCATGGAGTTTCCATGCATTAATTTCCTGTGAGAATAAGATGACGTTGGCGACAGAAAATGCTGTGCACACTCTAGGACATACTAGAGGGCCCACTGCTTTGAGATTTTACTTTTTCCTTTTAATATAGACATAAACTGACTATTGAAAAAATAGATAAAATGTACACCCAAAACTTTCTGAATCTTCTTTTGCATTATTAGAAGGGAATAGTGATGGTTCTGAACTTGTTCTGAAAGTTTGTAACATGCCATTGTTAGTAATAACCAAGAAAATTGGTAGAGAAGTTTGTAAAAATCAGAGCCAGGTCACCCAAGGTAGGCTTAGTGTTTCAATGACCTTTGCCTTTGCCTATGTGGGGGATATATACTTAGTAAAGAAGCCAGTAATTACCTGTACAGGACAGAAGTGCAAAGAACTAAAGTAACCATCAGCATCCAGAAAGCACAGCTAAAATATATTGTGCTCTCTCATCTTAAAATGTTGTAGTTAAAAATACTTTATTGAATGTGACTCATTGTTTTCAAACATCTTTAACTGTTTGTTAGATAAGAATTCAAAGGTCAAATTCAAAATTTAACTTACTTTTCTGCATAATGTTTTTAATGACTAAAAGAAACATTTCACAGAGGTAGCAGACATCCAAATACAGGAAGTGCTTCACTGGCTGAACCCTCTAGATCATAGTCCACATCTTAGAGTCTCAAGCAGCGAAAGCGGAGGACTGGTTGTTACTAGTGTTTTTATTAGTAGTAAGGAATGAGATATATGTATGATTCATTCTTAAGTTTGACAACCTTTTTGTTAAATTTAGGTAGTAAATTTCCACCCTCTTTGCTGTCAGTCAGTCATACAAATTAACAAGGAAGTGGGAGTGATTTTGAACAAAACATCTTATTTAAGAGACCCAAATGCTTTTATAAGCAGGTATGTTTTTCCATTAATGAATTCCAGTATTTAAGCCAACTTAGCTAATAACATTAGCAATATTCCAAAGTGTTTTGTCTATAACATGAATTTCTTTCTAAAGGAATTCTTTTCTCATCTATAAGTAAAATGTAGCCTTTACTTTCAAGAGGCAAATCACATCTCATTTTCCATGAAATCTTCACTGTAGCACATGACTGACAAGCACCTCTCTCTCTGTCTCTCTGTCACACACACTCGTGCGTGCACACACACACTCATCAGTAAATGTGGAAGACTGATTATTATTAAGTGTTTCTAATAAGGAACCTTACAAGTGGATGATTCATCCTTAAGTTGAACAATCCTTCTGTTATGCTATAAACATTTCAGTATTAGGCAAAACAATGCTATGATCACTGCCACACAGCACAAAAAGCATTGGAATTTTTTTAAATAAGGAAAGCTAATTAATCCAGACACTAAACCACAAACTAATATAGCATTGTACTGAGGAGAATAAGCATACATCTGCCTGTGTGTGTGCCGTCACACCTCCATATTGTGGAACTCACAGCTTGCTTTTAATCAGTAGGGTTTCAGGCACAAAGTAATTAAGTTGTGACTCAAAAGTGCAAACTATATGATGAGAACACAGACAGGCAACGTAAAATATCCCTAAAGCTTAATTAATAGTATGTTTTGTGCAAATACTTTTAGATATAAAAAGAGAAATTACATACTTTTCTTCCTATAGCTCAGTCTCTGGGGTATGTTTCACAAGGATGCCATGGTATTAACCTGGGTAGTTGAAAACTCTAAATGACTGCCAAAGGCCAGTGGTGTCAATGACACCATCCATTTATTAGTGCTTTCAGTTTTCTTCCTGGACATGGTGACTCTCAAAGACAGTGTGTTACTAAGTTCTGCAATTCGACCAGAAACAAAGTAAACGTTGAAGACATGAAAAAGATCTTTTTTTGAAATACCTAGGGTCAGAGATGAAAGAGAGCAGCCATTGCAAAACAGTGTTGAGCCTGTTTTCCTGCCGATGCACTGAAGGCACAGCCCTGAGCTTATGTGCCCTGAACATCCACAGGGCCTAACTAAATGCAAGGGTTTGACTGCTTTCAAGACCATTGTTGCCTGTTGTTGTTGTTGTTGCTGCTGCTGCTGCTGTTGTTGTTGTTGTTTGCAGGTGTATAATCATTATTCAATCAAGTGAGTACAACAAATAACTTAGTGTTACTGACATTTATGAGCAGCCTGAGGCAACATACAAAGAATACCATCCTGCAAATGCTTGCCTTTTATATCTTGTTTTGATTCTTACCATGAAGTTGGTAATATAAAATTAGGAACCTCCAATAAACAGCCATACAAACTAAAGCAAATGAGATAAACATAACTGGGCTGTATAAAGTAGAAAAAAAGAAAGTTGCTAGAAATTTTAAGAAATAGTCTTCAATGTGCAAAAATACATCTTCTTAACAATGTTTATTTACTGAGCCAACATATCATATGTCATAATCGTTGTAACCAGGACAAATTTCTTACTTACAGTGTTCTCACTCTTTCTGGGAGCTAGGTTCTCTTACATCAGGAACCCAGAGATTTGTGAAAACAGAAAAACTGCTTCTCAAGAAAACCCAGTGTTGGGTTCCTGCAGGACACTGATCACCTTTTTTTCACCAACTAACCAACACCTAGCCATGTTTCGCATACATTTCTTTTCAAAGATGCCCCCCATTTAAATATGTAGTTGGCTTATTATATTGAACGCAACATCCTTCAGTACTATAACTCACGGCTGAGCCATACCTACTATAGACAGTATATAAGAAACAGCACTACCTTTTTGTAGTTGGGAATACTCTGTATTTTGTACTGGACAGTACTCTGGCACCATAGTTAGAGACCATTTTAAATCTGTGAAACCACCACTCAGCAAACAAAATGAAAAGAATAAAAATGTATTGAAACAAAATAAACAATAAAAATTAAAGAAGCTACCATGGCAGTGGGGTGAGTATTGATCTGGGAGAGTTACAAGTAAGTTTTAGAAAGTAGGCAGACTCATAAATATGGACTCCCCAGATAACAAATATCTACTTACAAACCATTGTATACTAAATTAGTAAGCTAAAAGAAAATAAAAGATTTTTCTTTCATCATCACATTTTATTAAAAGAGATATATACAATAGTAAAAATAACATGCTGAGAACTTATTATTCACAAAATAGGAACCCAGGAAGCACATAAGAAATATTTAATCCTAACAACCATGAGGATAGTCAACGTTATTCCATTTCGGGAGCAGCAAGACTTAGAATGGGAGTTGTACCCCCTGAGACCTCTGACCACAGACCCTGTCTAGATACAAAATCAGACTGCCTTGCTATTCTATGCAATACAACATTCCTGGAGTTAATCTGAGGCTCTGTTTCCAAATCAGTTGATAATACTACTGTAATCCCATTGTGTGAATGGAACTCAACTATGGCCTTAATACAAGTGGTCCCTTCTTCAGGCTCTTATAAATTTGACCATGAACAGTCACTCTACAGACAATGTTCTAGACTGTGAGATACAAAAGAACGAAATGCTGCCTTGCAGATAATGCTCCGTTTTTACCTTATTTCCTCAGTAATCCATTTGTTTGAGTATACAATGCCTTCTTAGGAAGAAATTAAAAATGTTTTCTTTAAGGAACATAAATGGTAAATGTGGTTTGTTATACCTTAAGCATGTGGCTGGCTCCTCTCTACGATTTTTTACAAATAACAGGAAATTGTATCACATCTTTGTCTGAAAAGTTTCAGTAATCCCTTTTCATTCATAAAACAAAAGCAGACTCTTCAGTCTGGCAGTCATCATTTCTGCAGTCTGAGCCTAACCTCCAAAGCTGCCCTAGGAGTGCCTCTTTTCTAAATTTTCTCATCTAACCCACAGCATTTACTGCTACCCCAGCACACAAAAATTCTCCTTGGTCGCTCTCAACTTCAGTTCCCACACTTTGCTAAAACACAGCCTCCTGAATGAGACCTCAGTATCTTCAGGTCATATTTATCCCTACCCCATTATTCTATGTGCCTCTTTCTTCAAGAAGCTGTTACACAAACGGAAGTTGTTTGGCAAAAGTTAGATAAAGGAACTGAAAGGAAAGAGTCGTGAGTATCTAAGTTAGGCATGTCTCAGGATGGTTTCTACACAGGAAATGGAGACTTAAACTCTTGCTTAAACTGATTGCGCTTATTTAACTTCTTCATGTTTTTGTGCTTTGATTTGGTCTAGTTTTGTTTGTTTTTGTTTTACAGAGAGAGGGAAAGAACATGAAGTTGGATGTGTAGGGTTGGAGGACAAATTTGGAGGAGTTAGAAAAGGGAATTATGATCAAAATATATTATATGGAATTCTCAAAAACGAAATAAAAATAATTTTAAACGATTGAAATTTCCACAGGAAAGCTTCCTTTGAGTATTTGGCAATTTATTAATGAGTAAAAGCTTTAAGTATAACTTGTAAAGGTCTCTCTTATTTTCTGGCATTCTCTTTAAAGTCTAGACAATCCCAATGGCTTGTAAAGGTACTCACTACTCATAGATCATCAATCCACACCATAGGCTAGTGCATTTACTACTCATAGACCATCAAACCATGCCATATGCTGGTGGAATCTAGGTCTTCAGAACTCTGCTCTCCTGAAATGGAGAACTCTCGTTCATGGAGTTCTTATGAACATAGAGGTTTCTGTGTAAGGTGCACTTAATTCCCACTGTAAGGAAGTTACTACCAGAACCTTTTCCATGAAGAAAAGAGTATACTGAGCCAGTAAGAATTGGGAACTAGATCAAGAAATGGATCTCTGAAGGTTAGTTGAAAAGGAAGTATGCAGAATCACAAAACACTGGTATGCTCTATTCTGAAAGTCATGAAGACTTGTTGGAGGCTTCTCATTTTTGACAGATTTGTCTCTTAAACCAGATAGCATGAACTACTGGCCATGAAAGAAGTTATTAGTATGTGGGCTTGAGGTGTACGTTTCATTCACTGTTCTGGAGATGGGTAGGTAAAAAATCTATAGCCTTCTGGAAGTGTCTCTCAAGAATGCCAGTCTTAGGAAAATGAAAAGCAATTTCTGTCATTTGCCCAGGGAATTCTCTACCATCTTTCCTCCCTTCTTTACCATCCACATGAGCTGTTTCCACAAAGAGTATTTCGGTACTGGTAAACTTTGTCTCTTTCCCGTAAGTTCTGGGTGAGTAGTTGCAAAATGTTCATTTCTGATGGGGAAACCTTTTTCAGTAAGTTTGAGCAAGCTTGAACACAAATATAACAAAAAGTGATGATGAAAATATCACAGACTTGGACAAGTATACGTACCAAGATTCTCACACAGTTTTTTATAAATTAGAGGATGGCAAAAAAGTAAAAATGCACCCCCACACCATTGGGTCATTGCTTTCTCTTAATTGTTACTTGGATCTACCACATAGGAAGCATTTGCTTTACCACAAGGCATTATATTGAACACTTGGCTTATCTTATTTTATTGTCCTTCCAAGGACTAATATGTGCTATAGAAGTATAAGTGCACTCACACAAAAGCTAAGTGGCATGGTCAGGACTTAATTCTATGCCACTGTCCTAGATCTGTCCTCTTGGCTGTGTTATCTCTTACATGCGGAGACTTTTAAAAACAACAGTACTGAATTGTGTCTCAGAAAATCTATATTTGAATTTTACTCCACTAGTCTTGTAAATCTAGGAAAGCTGGTTTCTTCTTTAAGAGAGACTCGGAATTTTTGACTACCATAGTCTTTGGAAGAGCTACCCAACCAACATAAGATCTCCTTGATAACTATAAAGTAAATATTGGGATTCATCACTATTTCTCACCAGCGAATCCAGACTTACGACTTCTGTGAGCCAGTTTAATGGAAGAAGTCAATAACATAGAAAGATGAGAAATATGTTTTATACTTGAGCTTCCCCCTAAGATGCTATCTATTTACTGAGTCTGAAGTGTCTTTATGCTGTGTACTACAGCAAAAGGGAGTTTGTGGACATGAACAACTTAGTTAAGAGTACCAAGATGTAGACTCTCTGCTGGATTTTCTAGACATACTCGATGTCATCTTAAAAGTCCTTATGAGAGGGAGATAGAAAGATGAGTGTGACAAGGGACACAGAGGTGGACTAATGAGCTAGGTATTCAAGCAGCAACTACAGTTGGAAAAGGTAAAGATGTAGTTTCTCCCCCACAATCTCCAGAAGATATAATTCCCCCATCAATATGTTTACTTTAGCCCACTGAAAGTAATTTCAGACTTTGCCTCCAGAACTTTAAGACAACCCATCTTTGTAGTTTTAAGCCATTGTATTGTGGCGTATTTATTACAGCCGCAACAAGAGACTAATAAAATGCCTCTAGATTCCAACGTAAGGATGGTTTCAAGAGGCACCAAAGAAACTGAAAGACCTGTGGGCATATGATTCCAGCAATCCTAACAATGCTGACCTCTGGAAATCACAGTGACTCATACTGAGAAAACGAGAGACGCTTGGCGGTATGTGTTGGAAGCAAAGCTGGTTGGACTTGCCAGATTCCCTTAGCTCCTGAACCACTGTTTGCTTTGGCAGAAGTAGGAAGCCCTGGGTACTACTTGGCCCACTGCAACCATCAGTCCTCAATGGTCAGAGCTGCTAAAGTAGGTGGCCAATTTGACAGATAAGAAACTTACCAGCCAGACACATCTAGCCACTAGAAAGAGCAGCTCATAGCCCAGAATCTGTTAGTTTATGGCAAATTTTGCTCTGCAAATTCCTGCCCTAAGAAGCAGAAAAGCAAGACCAAGGATAGCAATTAGAACAAGCACGGATACCTTCATGGGTAAAGAATAATTCCAGTTGCTTATAGCTTCTTTATAGGAAGTGGGCATGATATTACTCATAGAGAGGAAAAGCAATCATTTTCTTACACAGTGCCATTTCTCAGACCTTCCTCAGCACTGCTTTCCACTCTCTGCCTTGTGCCAATGAGGGACCCACCTGGCTGACTGTAATGAGGCATTTCTGTGTGCGAGATTTCAGGTTGTGGTCTTTGCCCACAGGCCTCTTACTGAGGCTTACAGCTGTTTTTAAAACCTCAACTGGTTTTCTTTGCTTTATGTTTAAAAACCACTTATGAGTGAGTACATGTGATAATTGTCTTTCTGTGTCTGGGTTACCTCACTCAAATGATGGTTTCTAGCTTCATCCATTTTCCTGCAAAATTCAGGATGTCGTTATTTTTTTCTGCTGTGTAGTACTCCATTGTGTAAATGTACCACATTTTCCTTATCCATTCTTCAGTTGTTTCCAGGTTCTGGCTATGACAAACATGCTGCTATGAACATAGTTGAGCACATGTCCTTGTGGCACGATTGAACATCCTTTGAATATATACCCAGAAGTGGTGTACTAACTCATAAGTGGTTTTTAAACATAAAGCAAAGAAAACCAGCCTACAAATCACAATCCCAGAGAATTTAGAGAACAATGAGGATACTAAGAGAGACATAACATAGATCTAATCTACATGGGAAGTAGAAAAAGACAAGATCTCCTAAGTAAATTGGGAGCATGGTGACCTTGGGGGAGGGTTGAAGGGGAAGGGAGAGGCAGGGAGGGGAGCAGAGAAAAATGTAGAACTCAATAAAAAAAAACCTCAACTAGAAGACAGAAGAGAGACAGAGAAGACAGAGAAGAGAAGAAAAGAAACCCTACGGGGACCAGCAGTGCTGCCAAGCCATATAATGAACATTGCCTTCTCAGAGAGAAGGGCATCTTTAGGCACTGCATGCACGTGATACACTTACTCACATGCAGACAAAACATATGTGTAAAATAAATATAAATAATTCTTCAGGAAAAAAAAAAACCTTTAGCCCTAGCTTCTAATTTAAGAACTGTTTCATCATAAAGGCCTAAAGGAAATTACTCTGATGAACACTCAGGTCCACTTGGGATGCAGGGAATGCTAAGTGGAGTGGGGCTTTTGTGCCAGCTCCTAGTTCTGATCTCTCTGACTTAATGCTGTGTCTATTCGTTCTATAAAAGAAAGGGAGTTTTCTGCCTCAGTACTATTTGCTTTTACACATGCATTCAGGAAGTCTTATAGAAGCCTGCCCTTCCTAGATATTGTGAGGGAGGAAAGTGAATCATCCCTCATTTAAGATGTTGAAAGCATGCTGTCCAGTATTCCTAGTGTATATTTCAAAAAATAATGTCTTCTTTAATTCAACGAATGGATGTTAAGCATAGTTTAAGGTGGCAAGGCTGCAGAAGTGATGAAGAAAGCTTCTTGTTCTCATGGGGCAATATCATCTTTACATCAGTAGAAAGTTACATAGAATGTTAACCTTAAGAGTGACAACTACAGTTAGGAGAACAGACCTGGGGTTGGATGAATGTTGGCTAAGAACAGCCACTTGGGTACACTGAGGAGAGACCACCGTCTCACTAAATAATAGGACAGTTGTAGCCAGTCATGGCCTAGAGAAATACCAACACAGAACGATGAAAAAACTATGAAAGCCACAGGGTGAGAGTCTAGGGGTCTCGTGAGAAACGTGATAGTTCAACCGCAATGCATCAGTAAGAAAGCAGAAGTTGAAGGTAGGAGCTGGGAAAGCTAGAGATGCATTTAGTCAGAAGCAGAGCAGGTCAGAATCAAGTCCTTGGAAACGTGAAAATCAGAAGCTACTTTTATGATGGGGGCCCCCTTAAAGCCAGCTTTTGGCTGGATACTAGTTCTTTAATAATAGACCACTTAGAATGTAGAAGTTTGTGACTTACTTTTGTCAAGTTCTATTTTTTAAAAAAGAGCCTAAGGAAGATTTCTATAACAATAGTATGAACTATTACTGCCTTTGACAAGGAGACACCACCTGAAACTTATTATTGAGTAGTAATTATTCATCTTCATGTCTAACTCGGCTATGAGAATATGGGCTATAAAAGAACATTAAATTGGGCTTGAAGTATGCTAGCTGCTAGAACTACATAAAAAATCCCAGGCTCCCCATTTAAAGTAAAGATTAAATGCTTTTTAATTATTTTCTACCCACTATCTTGGTCTTGATGTATTGCTGTGTTCTATATTAATTAGGTAGTGCCGCACTTCCATAGGTATCTGATGCCTCCTTCCCACTTTTACCCTCTTGTACCCATGACCCATAACCTGTCAAGGGTAAGGAGTAGCTGGCACTAGGAAGAGGCTAAGCAGCAAGAGCATAAGACTGTCCCACAATGACAAGGAAGGCGACTTGAACTAGGGTCATACATTAATGGAATAATGGACCACAGTCTAATTACACTCTACAATAACTTATTTATAAAACACAAACTCAAACATGCAGCAATTAAAACAGTTTAAGAGCAGGGTTATATCCTTCTGCTTATGGGTCCATGTATGTGACACTGTTAGAATACTATGACACCTTCTTCGGTTTAGGTCAGAAGGAAAGAAACTGCATCCCGGTATAGACATTTTTCCTTAGGTACCAAAATGTAACAGGCTACAGATAGATTAACTGTTACCATCACAGGGAACAGAGTAGAGGGTGTATATGGAGTTCTCTACATTACAGTTTACCCTCCACACCTCTGTCTGGAACCAACCAATAACAAAAGTATTTGAAAAAAAATGTACCTGTACTCAACATGTATACTTTCTTCTTTTCATTATTATCTAAGTAATATAACATAATCACTACATAACATGTATATTGTATTAGATAACTTGGGGTGATCTGAAATATATAGGTGAGTTTACATAGGTTATATTAAAGTTGTACATCATTTTTGATGGGCTTAATAATCTTCAGATGTTGCTATCCACAATGGACCATGAAACAACGCTCTGAATGTTTTCTGGTGAGCCTACAATTGTTTGAAAGTATAAATTTATATATAATTTATATATAAAGGTATGTATATGCATGTCTATGGTACTTCTTGAAAGAAAGAGGGAGGGAAGCAATGAGGGAAGAAGAGAATCCAAGAGCAAGAATCAGAAGATAAAATTAACAGCTCTCAGATGTATTCAGTTGAATGAGGCAAGGTATCAAGTGACCTCAGCTGGAAGTACAGACCCTGTCCCGAGGCTGTGAAAGGATGAAAACAGACAAGGTAAGCTCACTTTCCAAAAGTAAATGACTGGTGAGCTTCTTCCTGGAGACCCTTACTTTTCTCTGTCCAAATCCAACAAGTAATCATGTAGTTATTATCCTCTTGTAGAAGGAATACCCTGCCCATGATTTCTTATGTTACCATGAGACAATAGCATTTTTTGCGTGGCATATAATCCTTAATGCTGACAAAATTTGAAACTAGTCTTCACCAAGAATGGCAGGTACTTCAGTTAAAAATATTAAAGTAATAATATCTGAGGCCACAGACTGGGCAAAGTTCTCATAGCCCATATGTTGTAAATTTCTTGTTATTTTAACCTAATTTGTGGATATGTATTTATCTTATTTATGATTTTGTGTATGATGGTTATAAAATACTATTCTAAATTAGCATAATTCAGGTTGGGATAAACAGTGACTATGAGGGCTTGAAGATATTGGGGCAATCTGAGTTCACACATGTAAAGTAATTAGTACCATCCTTGGAAGAAAAATAGGTAGAAAACCAAATAACAACTCTTCTTTTGCTAACGTAATTGACAGTATTTTCACCAAATCCCATTTTCCCATCCTAAACTATTGCCCCCAGATACCAGCCAGAGAAGTCCTAATTTTTTTAGCATTTTGCTAATATAATGAAAGTATAACTCATCCAGTTAAAATATTTTGTAAGAAAATATCGCTTGGTTCTGGGGTTCAACATGCTTTTCTTTGAAGGTAAAATTAGAACCAGTCAATTCTGCTTCTGTGCAAATACTGAACAGAATACATGTTAAATCTATACCACATCCCAAAGCCTTGGTCTAAACGCAGTGATTGGAATACCTTTGCTGCATCTTTAAACATTCTGAAGTCCCCCATCTTCAATAATCTGTCCTGAGTAGAACGCCCTACAAAGCTAGGCTTCCATGTCAGAGCAGACCTAAGTATTAAAATGAGGCAATGCTACTAGAAGTATCATTCCCCCAATTTCAGGGAGAGGTGAAATTAACAGAATGAAATTAACAGAAGCAGAATTGAGCCTACTCATTTCTATAATGAGTGACAAACACGATTGCCAAGTAACACAGTAAGAAGCCAGGTACTTAAACCATAAGAAATCTTCATGCTGAGTCCCATGAGTATAATCTCCTTCACAGCTCATCAACTGCTAAGAGAGCATTTCCTCAGGACCTAGCACTGCCCCAGCTCCAACATGGGGCAAGCAGCACAAGCCTACTCTGATGAGCTTATAGGTACAAGAATCTATATGATTTAGGGAAAAAAAAAACAGATTGTCTAACAAGAGATTAAGAAGGCCAGTGCTAGGTTGTCAAGACACTGTGAGTCCCTAAGGATCTTATGCAACCTTTACTCTCAGCTCAGAGATCAGCATAATGACATCTCTGGCCCCTAGAGTTAAAATGTGAATATGACATTTACTGTGTCATGCATTTATAAAAGAAATCTCATTTCATGGAGACAGTGGTTGAGTCAATTTTGGTTCACATCCTGATTTTTCTATCTATTAACAGCATTTCCTTAGTCAAATCATTTAACTCCACTTGCCTGTTCCTTTGTTTGTAGAACACAGTGAATGAGGTGCTCATCATACACCGCTTTGTAATGTTGTCGGAATCATTAAGGAGCATTAGGACAAATATTTCAGGAAGAAGAATCTGGGTCAAAGAGTAATTTTCACTGGAGAAAAAGTTAAATACCATGCAGAAACCATTTGTACTATTTTAATCACCGGACTAGTAAAATTGCCTCGTTGATAGTATCTGAGTTTTTTAGATGACTTCTGGAGATTAGACAAAAGAATGTGGTAGAAATTCCTAGCCAGAACTTTGGTCATGACAAAACAACCACTGTAAAGATAGGTACTCTGATCCTTTTTCTAATCTCCCTACAGGGGCTTCACTGCAACTCACGGACAGGGTCTCTCTTCTGAGATATCTATGAAAGGATTCGCTGTCATTTACTAAAGATACTGACTCAGCAGACCACTATAAATTTCAGGTGCACTAAGATTTCACATAGGATGTTAGCATGAATTATTTTTTCTTGCCTTGTTTATATTAATGTGTCTATCTTTTGATATGGGAGTGCCCTAATCTTATGGGCTCTCACTTGTGAACAATAAACCATACTTCCAACTTGCTAATCTCAGTTGATGCCTCAGAAGAGAAAAAAAGAGAACATTTAATTATATGGTGGTTGTGAAGGGTGTACATAGGCACAACCATAGAGTTGTGGTGGAGAATGTTCCGGAAAAGATGATTAAATAATAAAATTCATGGATAGAGTTTAAATATTTGTGTGTGTGTGTGTGTGTGTGTGTGTGTGTGTGTGTGTGTGTGTGTGTGTGTGAGTGTGTGTATGCCTTAGGTCATAGGGTTTCTATTGTTGTGAAGAGACATCATGACCACAGCAACTCTTACAAAGAAAAACATCTAATTGGGGCTAGCTTACAGGTTCAGAGGTTTAGTCCATTATCTTCATGGTGGTATGCAGGCAAACATAGTACTAGAAAAGGAGCTGAGAATTCTACCTCTTGATTACAGGCAGTAGAAGCAACTGTATCCCACACCTGGTATAGCTTGAGCATATGAAACCTCAAAACCCACCCATATAGTAATGTGCTTCCTCCAATAAGACCATACCTACTTCAACAAAATACTCTTCTCCACACCTCCTAATAGTACCATTCCCTATGGCCGAGAATTCAAACACAAGAGTCTATAGGGACCATACACATTCAAGCCACCAAATGTGTGTATGTGTGTGTGTGAGAGAGAGAGAGACAGAGACAGAAACAGAGAGACAGAGAAACAGAAAGACAGAGACAGTAGCCACTTTACAATAAATATATATTTTCATGGTAATACCTTATATGTGGCAAATGCCTATTAAAATTAATTGATAAAAATTTGATTTTAAAAAAATGATCAAAGGAATTTAGTAGCAATTTCTCCAAAGTATGCATTTCCCACAAGCATGGGGAAAAGAACTCAGTGTCTCATCTCTAATAATTAGGGAAATAAAAATAAAAAACACATCAATACCTAATTTCATACCCATTAGAATAGCAATTATTTAAAAACTAGGAAATAACAAGTATCAAGTATCGGAAAGGATAAAGAGAAATTGGAACCTTTGTACCCTGCTGGTGGGGTATATGATGCAATGACTATTGTAAGAGTAAGGCAGTTCTTCAACTTAAAAAGTACAATTACCAATGACCCTATCATTCCACTTCTGGGAATATAGCTTTGGAAACAAAAGCAGAAACTTAGACAGTTACTTGTAGATGTGTGTGCAAAGCAGCATTATTCTTAATCACCAAGAGGTAGAAGCAACTTAAGTATATATTGACAGTTGATAGGTAAAAATAAATAGATGATAGATAGATATTCAGTAGAATATTATTACATCTTTAGCAAATTTATCTTATTTTTAATTGTCTGTAAGTATATGGTGTCTATGTGTCTGCACGTGTGCACATGAGTGCAGAAAGCCAGAAGAGAACATTGGATTCCCCTGGAGCTAGAGTTACAGTCAGTTGGAAGTCACTCAACATGAATGCTGAGAATCAAACTTGGGTCAATAAGTGATGTTTACTGGCAAGCCATCTCTATCACATTTCCTTAAAAGAAAGTAAATTCTAACATATTCTGTAACATGAATGAACCTTAAAGACATTATGTTAAGTGAACTAACATAGTCACAAAAGATCAAATACTGTATGCTACCCTTGCCTAAGATTCTCAAGTGGTCAAGGTCATGGAAAGAGAAAATGCAGAAGTGGCTGCCAAGAACTGAGGTAAGGGATTCAATGTTGGTGACTTGGAGCTTCAGCTTGTGATGATAAAG
Organism: Ondatra zibethicus; assembly: GCA_004026605.1. Classification (NCBI taxonomy): domain Eukaryota; kingdom Metazoa; phylum Chordata; class Mammalia; order Rodentia; family Cricetidae; genus Ondatra; species Ondatra zibethicus. The sequence continues at coordinate 40,584 of PVIU01017832.1, forward strand.
AGTGTTCTTAAGATGACTGATGGAGATGGCTTCACTGAAAATGTTTAAGTGGTAAATTCTATGTATCTATGTAACCATAGTCCTTAATAATTAAAATTGAAAGTATTCTGCTCCCTCAACTGGTTCATCTGGAAAAACTTCTCACAAT
>PVIU01017833.1:0-15431 GCA_004026605.1 Ondatra zibethicus
TGTGTGTGTGTGTGTGTGTGTGTCTGTGTGTGTGTGCGTGTGTGTGCCTGTGTCTGTCGTGTGTGTGTGTGTCTGTGTGTGTGTGTGTCTGTGTGTGTGTGTCTGTGTGTCTGTGTGTGTGTGTGATTCTACAGATTTTTAAAATACCTATTTGTGAGTAATAAAATAAATAAGCAAAAATCCAATTTCACAGCAAACAGACTATGTCAATAATAAGATTAACATAATTGCAGGCAGTGGTAGTGGACATGTTTAATCACAGCACTTTGAGGCAGAAGTGGGTGGATCTCTGTAAGTTCAAGGCCTGGCTGGACTATGGAGTGTTTTTCAGTACAAGCCAAGGCTATACAACAAAACCCTGCCTCAAAACAAACACTCAAAACACAAGAGAAAAGTTTACATAATTAGGAGTTGTAAGTTGCTACATTATGTCATAAAGAAAATATGTAGGCGTGTATGCTACTTTCCAATGAATAGGATGTCACCATCAGAGGAAACATTTGTAATATCTGCAGATATTTTTATATTACCATGTTAACTGGCATTTCTAAACTTGCATTTCATAAAGTCTCAGAAAATAAATACTATTTGAGAACTTGTAACTTCTTCTATGGAGAATACGTGGGTCTATTTTATTTCTAACTTATCCTCGGTAGAATACGGGGGTCTATTTTAATTAGTTAAGGGAAGTTCTAAAGTATTAGACAAAATTGTTCGGAGGTTTGCTCCCATTTTAGAAAATAAAAGAGGATGCCAAACTGATATAGCATGAACTCAGACTTTTGGCATGGGACCTTACCTAGATGGAAATCTAATCCCTATTCCATCAAATAATGATGTAACTTCTATAACAAGTGACTTTAGGCACTCATAAAAATATCCTCATTTGTCACACGATAAACTATGGTTTGGGAGGGATTCTGAGGTAAATCCCATCTAATATTTTAAAAGAAATGTCAACAATACACCAACTATTCCAGAGAATAGAGAAAGATAAAATATTCCCTAGTATTTTGATAAGGAGGGTTCCACAATGACAGCAATCTCTGAAAATAGCATTAAAACAAAAAAAAGCACTGTTTGAGTTTTCATGAAGAGTAGAAATGCTTTTATCAGGTTTAAAATTTAACAGAGAGAGGAATTCTGTCAACTCTGAGGATGAAAGCCTTGGCTAAGTAAAATGTTTGTCAAGTTTAACAGGTTTTTTTTAATGTGCATCTTTTAATTTTTGAAATTTAAAAATAAAATAAGGCTTATCAACTAAGGCTCTCTATGAATGTTATATGTTTACAATCACTAATAAAATCTTCTCATCAGACTGGAAACAAGGGGGAGTAATCTGTTCTTATTCTTACATTGCACACTATATAGACAGTAAAACCAGCAAAGTATACAAAATTTAAAAAATACATCTTTAAGATTAAGTTAATATTTAACTACATCTAATAAGGAAGCAGAAAATACAAACAGGTTCTGAAATTCACTTTAGATTATTCATGTTAGCAAAATATGACAATTGACTAAAGCAATGGCAATCAAAGTAAAAAGCCATCATGCCATAATAATTTAATATAAATCATAATTTGGCCAAAATTATAAATGCTATAACCTGACTGAAGATAAAAACAAAATAATGTTCAAGATACAGTGTAGAGAACTGAGATGTTATTCACATAAGAGTGAGAAGATTTGGTAACTGAGAAAATCAGCTTATGATTTTCAAGAAAAGATAAATGTTCATGTGTTGTGTTGCATTATTTTGTAATTATTCTTCAAAGGATATAAAACATACAAAATGCCTTGCATAGGAATATTTATTATTTTTCATCTACTGGAGATAAATATGATATTAGTAAATAAGTGGAAAACACTTATGATATATTCATGGGATTAAATAATAGAGAATAATGATAAAGGCAATTTTTATTTGACCATGAAATAAAAAAGCCAAAAATAATTTTTGCAGAATCATTTTATTATCTTTAGTTTAAGAAAATAAAAACTGTGTCATATGACAGAATTTAAAAATATGGCATCGCCTAGAACAGGGGGTTGCTCCCACACTTCCCAGGGATTTACCCACTTTCTACCTTAATTGACATTTTAATTAGACATATATGAACATCTTTTTCCTTTCACATTTTAAAGATTTTTATTTATTTACTTAATTTTCTCTCATTTGATACATCCTGACCACAGCCTTCCCTCCCTCTACTCCTCCCAGGCCCTCCCCTTACCATCCCTTTCCCCCAGACCCAGTGTTTCTCCTTTTTCCTTCAGAAAAGAAAAGGCCTTCTAGTGGTATCAACCAAACACTGCATAACAAGATGCAATAATACTAGGCACAAATCATGATAGCAAGGCTGGACAGGGCAACATAATCCAAGGAAAAGGATCCAAAGACCAGGCAAGAATCAGAGATGCTCCCATTGCCACTGTTAGGAGTTCCACAAAAACCCCTTGCTAAACAACCACAACATACATGCAGAGATCCTGGTGCAGACCCATGCAGGCAGGCTCTGTGATTGCTGCTTCAGTCTCTCTGAGCCCTATGTGTCCTGCTTAGATGATTCTGTGGGCCCTGTTCACTGACATTTTTTTTTTCTGAAAGTCATATATGGATCTATCCTAGGTCTCTGAGCCATCATCTTTTGCTTCATAACTATCCAGACTTTGTTGAGCATGGTTCTATCTTGTGTCTTGGGCCTTACATTAGACAGTCATTGGTTTGCCAATTACACAAGCTCTGAGCCACCAATGCCCCAGCCCATCTTGCAGGACGGACAGATTATAGGAAAAATGTTTTGTGGATAGGTTGGTGTTCCAGTCCTACCACTCTATGCCTTGTTCGGTGTCTTAATTATGATTTCCATTGCTGTTTAGGGATATCATTACCACAACAACCCTTATAAAGGAAATCATATAATTGGGGTGGCTAAACAGTTTTAGAGATTTAGTCCATTATCATTATGGTAAGTAAAATGGCAGAATGCAGGTAGACATGGTGCTGGAGAAGGAGCTGAGAGTTCTACATCTTGATATGCAGGCAATAGGAAATTAACTGAGACACTGGGTGTAGCTTGAACACAGGAGAGTTCAAAACCTGCCTTCACAGTGACACACTTCCTCCAACAAGGCCATACCTACTCCAATAAAGCCATACCTCCAAAGAACACCACTCCCTATGAGCTTATGGTTGTCCATTACATTCAAATAATTACATTGTGCTCCCTGGTCCCCATAAGCGTATAATAATATCATAATGCAAAATAAATGTAGTCCAACTTCAAAAGTCCCCATAGTCTGTCACAGTTTCAACATTTAACAGTTCAAAGTCTCTTCTGAGTTTCATGCAATCTCTTGACTCTAATCTTTATAAAATCAAAATAAAATTAGGTTACATGCTTCCAAAATATAGTGACACAGGATATACATTACCATCCCAAAATGAAGAGAAGGGAGCATAGTGAGGAAATACTTGACGAAAGCATGACAAAACAAAGCAAACAAACAAGCAAAAAACCAGTTGGGAAACTCCAAATTCTGCATCTCCACATACGATGTCAAAAAGTTCTTCAGCTCTCCACCTCCTTTCAGCCTTGTTGACTGCAACACACATCTTTCTTTTCAGCTGTCCCACACCCTATTAGCAGCTCTTTTGGGCAGTTCTTCCACAGCTCTTTCATTCCAACATCTTGGGAACTCTAAGGCAATCAAGGCTTCATGAAATGGCCTGTCTGGATCTCCATTTAGGGAGACCCCTGACTCATTTCTGGCCTCAGTTGCTATCCTTCGACATGGAAACATCCCCTTACTTCTATCCTTAATTGCAGAAACCACGTGGCCAACGCTGCCAAGTTCTGCTGCTTGCTAGGACTGGAACATGGTCCCCTTGTTTAATTTCATTTTCATCAGCTTTCTGTTTCCCTTCACAGCCTAATGTTGACTGTTTGTGACTTGCTCTGTGCACCAGGCTGGCCTCAGACTCGGGGATCTGCCAACCTGTGCTTCCCAAGTACTAGGATTAAACACATGCACCACTATCTATATCTGACTCTAAAGTGTAATTTTTTTTTTCACAAGCTGGAAATAGCTGGGTGGGAACTTGCCCTGAGGTCACCACTCCCTTTATCTTTTTCCATTTCTTAATTTATTGATCTCCTTGAACACTGGATTTAAATCTATTTTACTTCCTGGTGCCGCATTTCTCAAATTTGTACATTTTGCATTTTTATTTTCTCAGTTTGCTCCTTTTTATTATAAATCTTCATCAGAGTTAACACTAATAACCACATGACAGAGTCTATACTAGGCCGTTTGGAGATTTCTTCTGTCAATGGAATTAATACAATACTCTTCACTTTAGCCGTAGGCAGACTTTTTGGAAAAGGACAAAAAGCAGCCACATGCTTCACCAAAATTCCACAAAACCAGTCTCTAGGCCACATACGAACATTCTTTTCCTTTGATTTCCAGAGTTCAAATCATTCTCGGCCAAATTATCTTACATGCTCCTATTAGTATGGCCAGTTAATCAGTGAATAAAGCTTTTCACTGCTTCCCTAATTCAAACTCCTCACAGTAAAAGCAAAGTCAGGCCTATCATAGCAATACCCCACTCACTCACACTGCTGTCTTAGGGCTATGAGGAGACACATGGCTGAAGCAGGAGGCTAAAAAGAAATCCCACACTAGCTCAGAACTGAATATAATAAAGGGTAATTTACTTAGGGTTAGACTCACAGATCATGATCCTCTGCATGAATGGGGAACAAGAACCAAATCACGTTGCCAGAAGAGAGACTGGCACATTTTACATCTGCATATGTAGTATAAGAAACCACACCCAAGTGGGTGGGTAACTTAAAGGCTTCTGGCTGTAGGAATTCCTGTGGAACCTCTCCCTTTTGTTTAAATAAGAGATTCTAAGCCTAATACAAAATTATATACATAAGAACAAATATCAGGTACAAAAATTAGAATTACAATCAGCATAAACAATATCAAGTAAGAAATGTGATAAATGTTTTAATAATTGTCCTTTCTAAGGAGTTTAAGTCTTGTATTATAAATAACTTGGCCAAGACATGAGAGGAAAGTAACTACAACTATCTAGTCTTAACCCCATCAAAAACCCAAGAAGAGAAATAATATTACTTGAGTAAGCAGGAAGTGCAATCAAACAACTACCTAAATGTGCAATGAATGACAGAGACAACTGACTACCTGGGCAATCACCCAAAGTCTCATTTGTAATGTAAGAGCAACCAACTTTGGCTAAGGCCTAGAGTTGATACATGGGCAGTTCCTTGCCCAAAGGCCAGTTTTGCCATGAAGGAAACAAGCTCCAAGTGGAGTGTCTTTGGTGCTCAACATTCTCTCTGGAAATGATCAGTGCTGCCAGGAGCAATTGTGTTTTACATCAACAGAACTCTAAGTTATTTAAATGACATATTCTACAGCTCTTTGAAGTGGTGGAAGATTGCATATCTATGCAGAATAAATCTCTATGTATCTAAAGAACCTGATTAGTCTAACTGTAAGTATGACAAACATGGATGACTATTGACATATAGTTCTTAATACCTATATAACTTTTTAAGACTAAGCGTCATAGTAGAATATTAAACAAACTTTTAGCAACTGTGCAGCAAATGAGGACGGAGACCTCAAAATGTAAACAGTATATAAGTATCTTGATCAGAGGTAGAAATATATATTGCAATATGATAGATATATCCTAAAATTGTATCAATATACAAAATGTTTTAACCAGATGTACAATATGGCAAAATAACTTTGCCTAGGTATACAAATATTGTAGATAAAAATAGGAACATATTCAATATAATTTAACTGTAACAATATACAAGAATCTCTACCAATGTAAATTGTCTATAAATAATAGCTCACAAGTATTCAGTCCATTACTCCCTATTATTATTAGTGTGAATAAGCTCACACTAATTTATTATCCCATCCAATTTCCTTTTTTTTCCAAAGAGATAACCGAGCTTACATAATTTTCCTCCAACCCTGTAACAATTATAATCAACTAAATGATGTCCCAAACCATTAAGATAAACTTTGTTGGGAGAGGAGACATCGTCTTCTAGAATTACTTCCAGTTGTCATGGGGATGATGTTCTTTCTATGGGAAACTGTGAAAGTAAAATGATGGTTAAGTTCCAAGATTACTGTCTGGTATAAATACAAATAGTCTCTGGGTATTTGGTAGGGTTTTTCTGAGGTTCCTATTTGGAGTTCTGGCTAGAACATTATAAAAAAAAAAGTACACCATTTCAGCTAAACAAGTTGGAAACATCTTGAGCAGCTAGTACCCAAAACAGGTCATATAGTAGTGCTGTCATGACATCATATCAACAAGGTGGAGTTGTTGTTGTGGGGTCCCATCTTCTTCCTGGAACTTCAAAGATTACTCAGGAAAATTCATTGTTCATTGTGGAAAACCTAAACATTATTTATATAGACATATACAGACATATATAGTCAATGAAAGGTATGATAGAGACAAAATATGTATGAAGAAAAGTATTTTTTTTTCTAAATTCTTTTTTCTTTCTGTCATATATCATGGCTCCTGACATGAGACAGAAACTCTGAAGTTTTATTTTAACAGCATGCTTGGATTTAGAGAAGAACAGAGCCATTGTCCAACTCCAAAGCCAGCTTTGATTTTTAAGTGAGTCATAACTATTTTATTTAGTATTCAGAGATTTTTACCTTAAGATGACTTGTCCTCATAAGTGATAATTGTCCTTGTTTGGTGATCCTTTCTGGGTACTTACCTTTTCCACTATAGGCATCTAGATGTTCATGGTCTCTTAACATTTTGAAGATGAGTATTTTCCTAAAATATAGGAGCAGAACCCTGCCCCCAGCTCTTATGAGGTTTCCTTACCACCTAATTGGTTGTCACCTTTGTGGATGACCTGTCATTTCTCTTTCTCAAGTGATTTCTCTTTTTCAAACTGAATCTTTATTAATTTTTGTGGTATCTGTACCTTTCCTTCTCCTGTTGAAACAAGAGCAAAATCCCTTCCCCAACATAGCACATCTCCTGGCTTTCATTGTGAGGTCAACACATCCTTGAAATAAACTGGCTGATTTAATTTGGAAGACTTTTCTAACATCCAGTGTCTCTCTGCTGCTGTTGTTCCTTTCTCATTACCATTAAGAAAATTCAAGGTCAATAAAGAATTATGTAATCTATTTCTGAGGGTATTTTCCATCCATTTCTGCTTGTTTTATATATCTTTTATAGTTCAATTTGATCTTTCTATAACTGCCTGATCTGTCAGATTGTTTGGTATACTAGTAATATGCTTTATATTATAATAAGCAAAAAACTGTTTCATTTTCTTAGCGATATATGCTGGACCATTATCTATCTTTTTTTTGCAGGTATACCCATTATGGCCATAACTTCTAGTAAATGTATGATTATTGAATCAGTCTTTTCTGATTCAAAGCAGTTGCCAATTAAAACCTGAATAAGGGTCAATGGTATGGTGTACATATTTTAATTTTCCAACTTATGCAAAAATGGAACAATCCATCTGCCAGATTTCATTCCTTTGAGTACCCTTTGGGTTAGTCCCTGTAGGTAGTAGTGTTTGGTTATAGAAAAAGCAGGTAGGACTTCTCTTTATAATCTCCTTAGCTTGTTGCCATGTAATAGAAAACTCTTTTCTTAAACCTGTGCTATTGACATGATGTTTCTGATTGAATTCTGAGGCCTTTAACAAACTTCCAATCAGTAATCAATCAATTTCTGCATTGCCTTGTGATAGAGGACCTGGCAGTCCCATATGGTTTCAGATGTGTGTTATGTATATGGGACGAAGCCTATTCCTGATTATATCTTTGTTTGTTTTTATTTATATTCTTTTATTTTTTTTCATTCAAAAGAATTTACATTTCCTCCTCTTCTTCCAGTCCCCTCCCACTCTCCCCACCCCTCCTCCCTCCCCCTGCTTCCTTAAAAGAGGGCATGGTACCCTGCCCTGTGGGAAGTCCAAGGCCCTCCCCCTCCATCCCGGCCTAGGAAGGTGTGCATCCAAATAGACTAGGTTCCCAAAAAGATAATACATGCAGAAGAAATAGGTCCTAGTGTCATTGTTGATGGTTTCTCAGTCTGCCCCCATTGGCAGCCACATTCAGAGAGTCCAGTTTGAGCATATGATCAAACTGGACTCTCTGATTATATCTTGAAAGTGTATGAATAATGAAGTCAATTCTATATCATCTGGTATAAATTTACCAGTTTCAATATGTAAGACAACTCTTTCTGCACATTGTGAATCAGTAACTAATTAAAAATGTCTTAAAAATCCCTTAGTACTATGAGAATTAGCATATAATTCTGCCTTTTAGATAGATTTATAAAGGCTTTATTTCACCTTACATAAATCTTCTGATTTGTAGCCTGCCTTTCCTGATTATTTGCATCAGTATAGAATGTACGGGCTCCAGTTATTGGCATGTCCAGTACAATGAAAAGAAAGATCCTCGTAGTTCTCTTTATAAGGTTAATTCTATCACTTTTGGGAAAATTGTTATTAATATCTCCTAAAAAAATTAGCAAAGATCTTTGCCACGGTTCATTGTCTTCCCATAAGTTGATATATACCTGTTAATTGATAACGTCTCAATTTTCCTTTTATAATTATTTTAGAGACTTTTTTTAACTTGGTTTATGTGGTAAAAAGATCTATTCTAAGCTAATATCTTCCCTTTGCATTAAAATTCCTGTTGGGGAAATTCTGGAAGGCACTATGACTTGAATGCAATTAAGATTTGGATTCACCATATCCACATGTGCTTCCTGTAATTTTTCTTCAATGACAATCAGTTCCTTTTCCATTTCTGTTGTTAATTCTCTGGGACTATTTAAGTCTTTTTTACCATCTAAGTTTTTGATTAAATGAATGATTAGATCAGGTGTTTTCCCAACAGCCGGTCAAAGACTGGAAATGTCTCCTAACAATCTTTGAAAGTCATTAAGAGTCTGCAATCGGTCTTTCCTAATGTATATCTTTTGTGTTCTAATTTTCTGTAAACCTATTTTATAACCTAGGTAATTGACAGAATCTCCTCTCTGTATTTTTTCAGGAGCAATTTGTAATCCCCATTTTGGCAAAACTTTCTTTACTTATTTAAAAATTCTTTCTAAAATATCTATGTTTGAATCAGATTGCAAAAATGTCATCCATGTAATGGTAAATATTAGATTTAGGAAATATTTTACATATTATTTCCAATGGCTGACTTACAAAGTATTGGCATAGGGTGAGGCTATTGAACATTTCTTGTGAAAGGATTGTCCACTGGTAGCTCCCAGTAAGTTGAGAATTATTATAAGTAGCCACTGTGAAGACAAATTTTTCTCTGTCCTTTTCTTATAAAGGTATTGTGAAGAAACAATCTTTTAAAACAATAACTATAAGAGGCCATCCTTTTGGTAATAGAGAATGCAGAGGAAATCCAGTATATAGAGGGCCAATAGGTTGAATTACCTTGTTGACAGCTCTTAGATCTGTCACCATTTTCCATGTACCAGATTTCTTTTTAACAACAAATATAGGAGAACTTCAAGGGCTGGTTGATTCTTCAATATGGTGAGTGTCTAGTTGCTCCTGTACAATCTGTTCTAAAGCCTGCAGTTTGTCTTCTATTAATGGCCACTGTTTAACCCATATTGGTTTCTCAGTTAACAGCTTTAAAGATAGGGCTGTTGGTACCTCTAAAGGTTTGCTAGTTGCATTGTGTTCTTGTACAGCCTGAATGACTGGTGACTTTGTGAATAGTAGCTTATAATATCCTTCTTAGAATTATAAATTTTGAGGACTGCAGGAATGTTAATTTGTGTTTTTGCATGTCATTGCTTTTGCATGTCATGAACCCATAAATTCACTGCAGTATTAGCTACATACAGCCTCAGTCTTCCTCTGTTCTTCTGGCTCTATGCACTCAACCCATCTTGTGGTTGTTTCACATGAGACAGGGTTCCAATTCCTAGGAATTGAGCATCTGCCTCTTGAAGAGGCCAATTTGGATGCCAAGATTCTGGAGTAATGATAATCACATCCACACCTTTGTGTATCAAACCCACAATTACAATGTCACTCTTAGCTTTGGTCTTTGATCATTTATAGAAGTCTGCCAGAATATACATTTCCTGTTTCTTATTAGAAATTTTGATTCATTCTCCATGCTTATTCCATCATCCTGAAAAGTATGTTGTTTAACAGAAGGCTCTGAATTTTTAAATTTCCTGGTTAGACATGTCCTCCACAGTGACTGGAATGACTGAACCACTTTTGGCTTGGAGGTCTTCAAGAGGCTCTCCAAAGAGTTTCCTGATGGTATTGGGTTGCCTTGTCTGTCTTTTGTTGATCTCCATTCATTGTTCCAATGTTGGCCTTTGCCACACCTTCTACATAGACCTGAAGGCTGATTCCTCCTATTCTTGCCATTCCCAGAGGAGATATTATTCCTAGGAATTTCTTGTCTATAATCCCTTCTCAGACGTCCTATTCTACCACAATTAAAACATTTGCCATTTTGATGTCCCCTCATACCTTTTTGCTTCTCCTACCCAAGATCAGTATTATAATCAAATGTCTCAATGTTCATTGTATGCAGTATCCATTTATCCATTGGTGATCTAACCTTTAAAGGCCTATGTGTGCTATAGAGATTTGCATATAGAGTTTACTAATACAAATTTAAGGCCACCTTTTTTATTCATATTTCTGCTCTTGATTAATGTATTATGTTTGTGAAGCTTTTTAAAATGTAATGTGTAATTAGGAAATATAGGTTAATTGATAATCATCTATAATAGTCAAGCTTCTAGCCATGTTAGGTTTTCTAGTTATAGAGAGATGTATTTCAGATAGATAGGTATTCTTCAAACCTTTTAAAGACTACAGAATATGGCATTTGTGAATTTAGGACTTATCATGACAATGAGATGCATCTGCTCCTGGCAGAACCAATTACTTCAAGAGGATGATGGGCATTGAAGAGGCTCCTTATTGAGTTTGTTAGCCTTTTTGGCAAGACACTGCTCTTGCCTGGTCTGCTTGATGAACTGGACATGCAAGACCCACAAAGAAATGACTGCTGAACTTGTCTAAAAATGACACAATCCTTCAGGGTTCCTGCTTCATGAAATAGTCTGCCAGACATTCTGCAGGACACAGAAGAAAGAAAGTGACTGAAAAACTGCCAATATAGGTGGAACTGGTTTTGAAATTTCCTCCTTAGTGGAAAAGTCTGCTGGATACTATGGGCCAGTAGGCTGAAGATGTGTGTTCTAATGGTGCAAAGGAACTTTGGTTGACTGTCCAGGCAGCAAGAAGTCTCTGTCAATTCTAGAGTTTTTGAAGTTGCTTACAATGAACTTATTGTTTACTTAGGTAATATTAATATCCTTCTAGAGTTCTTGATGGAGTTGAAGAATTTATAGTTTCCTCAGTTTTGATAAAAGATAAAGTAGATATAAATATTGTAACTGTAATTCTTGTTTGATGCCTGTTTGGTTATATGTAATTTTACTATGTTAAAGTTAAAACCTTTTTTTTTATTTAAACCAAAAAGGGTAGATGAAGTGGGAGTCTCCTCTTTATGCTGTGATTATGACTAATGAATAAAGAAACTGCCTTGGCTTATTAATAGGACAGATCTTAGGTAGGCATGGAAAACTAAAGTGAATTCTAGGAGATAGATGGACTGAGAGAGAAGCCATGTAGCTTTGCCAGAGACAGATGCCTGAACCTTAGCAGGTAAGTATCAGCCACATGGTGATACAGAGATTAATAGAAACGGGTTAAATTAATATGTAAGAGTTACCCAATAAGAAGCTAGAGCTAATGGCCTAAGCAGTGTTTTAATTAATACAGTTTCTCTGTGATTATTTTGGGTCTGAGCTGCTGGGCAGCCGGGAACAAACAAGCTGCCATCTTACAACACATGACCCACAGCAACTCTTACGAAGGGAAAACATTTAATTGGGGCGGCTTTCATTTTCAGAGGGTTAGTCAATTATTATCATTGTATAACATGCTGGCATGAAGGCAGATGTGTTGCTGGAGGAGTAGCCAAGTGTTCTACATCTTGATTTGAAGGCAACAGGAAATAAGTGAACATATTTTCAAAGACCATAAATCTGTACATTATAGATTAATACAATTTAATGCAAGAAAATTGTGAGCTACAATATTTGGAGCATAGGATCAACACAAAAATATTTATTCTCAAATAATATTTGTTTAAAAATCACTACCTCAAAAATATTTTTAATATTTTCTAAAACAAACAGTATATGAGTATTTGTTTTCTGTATGGTAAAAGCAAGAGTTAGTTATTACACCTATTATAAGTCATTCATCATAAGATTTTTTTTACTATTATTTATTTGCATTTAATGTGCATACATCTGTTTGAATGGGTATGCAAGGTCCATAATGCACCTTTAAAGGACACTGAACAATCTGCAGAAGTTAGTGGTTTTCTTACAACTTATGAGTTGCTTGGATCAAGTGGGAATTGTTTGGCTTAGTGACATTTGTATTTATTTGCTGAGCCATCTAATCAGACATATCATTGTATGTATTTAAAAACTCAGTGATGGTACAGAGATACCAATTAGTATATATTCATTGCTAATTTCATTATAATAGCCTATAAATGCAAATAGTATACATGTGTGTTCCATTTGAAATATACATAGAGATCAGGAAATTGCAAAGGATCCATGGCAAGGTGGGATAACAATAACAAGAGACAGAGTACAAAGATATTAGAAGTTAAGATGGAAAAACTGAACAGGAAGGATTAAATTGGGCAGGGTAGAGGATACAAAGGGTATGGAAGACTATTACTAAAGACATTGCAAAGAAGTCATATAGAAACCTGCTACTGTGCAATAACATGTACATTTACTTATATAAAAAGAGTTTAAATGGGAATACCCTAAAATAGACCCCTACTAGACACCTTAAGTAAAAATAAATAAATAAATTAAAAGATCCATGCCAGGAATAGCTTACCTTTTTTAATTTTGACCATTTTGTTTGGTGTCACATAGACATGCAAATACTACAGGCCAGTGCCAAAACTGTTGCTCGCCCCATACAATTTGATGGTAAAATGCCATTGGTGAAGACGCTACATGTTTTAATCATAAAACACAAAGAAATCAAGCTTCATCTGACCTAAAAGTTTCATCTCCACTGTCTATTTTTCTTAGTACTGGAGGAACTGAGAATATTACTGGAAGAGAAAAATGACCACCAGTCTCACCCACCAGTGAATACTATTTAAGAGACAATAATTACTTAATGTGACTTTTCCGATGGGCAATACTGGCACAAATATCATGGGAGTAACCAAGTACTTCAGTTTGAATTTGGACCTTCTCCACAAAAAGATACCCATATCTGGTATCAATCTTGAGGCCAAGTTCCTGTGGATAAATAGTTTAGAGGCACAAAGGTAGAATCAATTACAATGACTTTGTTAAATGATTACAGTATTGGGGATCCTTAATTACATGTGATATTCAGACAAAGCAGGATAATTGTACATGAGTTCACTGCAGTTGAGGTAGCATAAAATAAAAAGATATCAAATCCCAGAATGCAAAGGGACATGGGAATGAAGTGCTATCAGTATATGAGGAGCTCTGGAGAACTGAAAGCCAGCAAGAGAGGGAGAGTCAGTTTCCTTTAGGAATATGGCCCCTGGTGGGATAATCATTCTGCCCTGGAAAATTCCATTCCCAGGTGTGTATGCATAGTATAAACGGTACTTGATGGGTTTCAAACAAATAAAAAAACCCAGAAAATTAGGTAAGTAGAGGGAAGTGGGGTAGATCTGGTATATGTGTAGAGAAGGAGAAGGATTAAAATACATTATTCTTTGCTTTAGATTTTAATCGATTCTTGAGAAAGACAGGAAGAGAACATAAAGTTGGGTGGGTAGGAAGATAGGAAAGATCAAACAATTAGTTTGGGAGGGAAAATATGATCAAAGTATATTGTAAAAAATATGTATTTTATTTTGGGATGAGAGCTCAGTAAAGAAATATTGAAATAAATTTTGATAATACAAATATAAATAAATATATGAAACTTTCAAAAATCTATTAAAAATGGCATTAAAAGAAAATATTAAGCAATAGTATACTCCATTTAAATAAAATTATTTTCATGTATTAAGGTAACATATCTAGATTTATTAAAATGTGTAATATACGTCATGTATAATAAATAAAAAGTATCATAGGCATTTATGAACCATCATTAATGCATGCTTATCCTCACTTTGATAATTTTTAATTTTATTAAAGCACTATTGATATGCAGTTAGTTCTGCAATTTGATAGGTGTTAATGAGTTTCACTATTCCATACATTGTTGACATTATAACCTCCATCAAGTTAATAGACATATCCATATTCTTGTAGTTCTTTGGTCCTGTGTAGCTATGTGGAGGGATCTATGAGTATGCATAAATGTTGCAAAGGCTTAACATGTGAATATTACTCTTAATACTGAAGTATTTTATTATTAGATTAATAATAAAAACAGCTTGTTTCACAATGGATTTCCAAAATTATGCGTCTAACATAAAGGAAGTGACATGAAAAACCAATAATTTCCCAATACCTTTCATGAAATCTATGATAACTACCCTTCTACTATTAATCAGGCCATATTAAAGGTCTCATAAGCAGATCTATCCAACATAATCCTGGCATATTACATTTGGAATAATGTCTTCTATTTTAGCCATGTTGTAATAAATATTTTCTTTTTCCTTTTGAAAGGTTGAATAGCATTTCATTATGAAAAAATATTCCCATTTTCTCTATCTAGATATGGACATTTTAGCTATTTCTGTAAAGTGGTTATTTTAATAATGCTACAATGAACCAGAAAATGCAAGTATCTTTTGAAGATCATGATTTCATATCTTGGCTTAATGTCCAATGTGAGATATTGGATCCCATGGTTGTGGTACTGCTAACTTTTACCAGACCCTTCATACTATCAGGAATTTTATGTTCCTTTTTGGCACTAACCACATAATTCTGTACTCCTCAGTTAGTATGGAGGTATTCCAGTTTCTCTGTAACCTCCCTGGAAACTAATACATTTTGTTGAAACTGTCCTCACTTGTGTAATGTAATCTTCTTTGTTGTTTTGCTTGCTTTTCCCTGGTGAACAGAAATGCTGTAGCTCTTCTCATATACCTGTCAGATACTTAAATTGTCTCTTCAGCTGCTTGACCTTTTCTCTTTGTTTGTTTGTTTTACATTGAGCACTGTGTTGTTAGTTTTCCTGGTATTGAGTTTTAGTCATCATCTTTCAGTCCTTTTTATTTTTCTTTAACTTTTA